>LBNU01038385.1:20104-69292 GCA_014162995.1 Artemisia annua | reverse complement strand
GCATATGAAGTGCATATAAACAGTTATCTAAAATGTACCTAGTAAAATTATGGTCCAGGCCCCAAATGACCCAATCCACTGGGGTTTCATTCCTTTTTCTATGCAAATTTTGACTAGCACGCTGATGATCAAACATGGTAGCTAGATGTATGTGAAGTTTTGGTCGAGTCAGAAACTTTCTCATGGCAACTTATCAAGAGTTCAAATCTCTCATCCATTATGCACATGAATCACAAAAAATTGCTTCAATTAGGAGTGTTAAAAAGGCTGGCATGACCCGAATCGATTAAGCTTATTCGGGTCAGGCTATCCGGGTCAATAAATCTATAACCGAGGGCCGTCCTTTCCCTGGACAGCCAGAGGGTTCAGGTTATTCGGGTCAACCCGAGTAACCCGAATACTAAAAAAGGTCGGGTATCGGGTCGAACCGATTAACCCGAATAAGGGTTTTTTTATTTTATTTTATATTTTTTATGAATTATATATCTAAACTTAATGACCTTTGGCAATTTTTTAACATTTAACTCATATTCGGGGGTTGGACCGAACCCGAATAGACCCGACCCGAATAGGCTCGAACCTCACTAACCTAAAGTCTTAATAACTTCGGATTCGAGCATCTTTTTTAGTCCCAATCCGAATTGGACCCGACCACGACTAACACCCCTAGGCCCTAGCTTCAATGGAGAAACGTGGTAATTTAAGTGATTGTGTCATAAAATTCTAAGTCCATCACATTTCAATTCAGAAGACCTACTAATCTGTATTAAGGGTGTCATGATTAGCTTATTGCATTTTCAAAAAACAATAACTAAGCAAAAAAAAAAAAAAAAAAAAAAAAAAAAGGGGGGGGGCGGGCTTATTGATGAAAATAAATTTAGGTTTTCAAAGAAAGCTTAAAAGGTGTTTTGAATAAGCTAACCCAAATGGCATTGAATTTACTAGTAGAATAGACCACCCTCAAAAGCTCAAACTCGGCACATGTTTAGCTAGCGCAAAGCGCTCTTATGTTCGACGTCAATCATGATAACATATACGGTAATTCATTAACTCTCACACATGGAAGTTGCCCTACGATGTGTTGAAGGAAGAGGCTGTACACTATTTCACCATTAGATATTCACATGGAATGAAAACATGAATGTCAGATTCACCTTCTTGGAAGTTAATATGCACGGATCGGACATTCGGACCCATCACATATATATAATCAACATTATTTACATGAAAAAACCCCTCTTTAAAGTAGACCTTAAGCAGACACCAATGAATATATACACACTTTGCATTGGAAAAGTATACAAAACTTCAGAGATTATTTAAGAAGAATTACAAATGATCGATATGTATCATATTTATGTCATCTTTTATATAATGAAGAATTACATTACTTTGCTTCGAAGTATGTTACTAAAACAATCTTATAGAGAAAAAAAAATTGGGCCAATAAGGTCTATTTTGACACATGACAAAATCGATCATTTTTATTGGTCAATAGAAAGTCAAAATTAAAAAAAATAGTCAAACTTTGATAAATTTAATGAAAAATTTTGGTGGAGACAAAAAAACGTAAAAATATATGTGTTAAATTTGTGAACACAAAAACTTTTGTTAAAAAAAGGGGTAAACAATAAAATTTTAGTGAATTTGAAGTTAATTGTAAACTTATAAAAATTTTCATGTTTTAATAACTTTAACAACTAGTTATAATACCTGTGCACGCACACGGTTTTTAAAATTTCGTTTTGATTATGTATTATTATCGATTAAGAAATGAACCACTTACATGTTTCAAATGGTTTTACTTTGTGGACTAAAAATAAAAAATCATATGTATATATGTTATAAACTACCTATTATTTTAGGAGAATACTTTTGGATTAAAAATTCTATTTTATTATTCAAGCAAAATCACATGATGGTACTTAACTTGCATGAAATGTTAGTGATATATGCTTTTAGTTTTGCAAACCCGTGCTATCAATTTACGATGTGTTTTGTAATTATGGTATTTCTTTTACTTATATTTTCGTAAATATATGTAGCATATTTAGATAGCTTTGAAGATTAATTAATTTTCTTGATTATGAATAACCATCATACCATGTTTACTAATGTATCTTTTTATTTGGAAAATTGTATTTTCATAAGTTTGTGTTATTTACTTCTCATGTTTAATCATAAAATTACCAAATTAACATAGATGCGTACACTATAGCTTTTTTATTACATAAAAATAAATAAAAAAATATGTAGTTGATAGAACTCAAATTTAATCTTATGTTTATGTATAATGTATAAGAATAATTTTTTATAATGTATAAGAATAATTTTTCTCTAAACCCGAACTATATAAGGTAATTATTATTACTTGTATAATTAAATTATAAATGCATTAAAAAATGACAAAGAGTACATCCACAAGTATTTTATGATTGTTTGAATCTTTACCTACCTTTCACTTTAATGCAACTTTTTCACAATTGGCTTAAATCATCAAGGTAAAAGACACCCATATTTTAGACCGTTGGTTGACATCTTTAGTGTTATCAATGACAAGAAACACCTGCTAAGTTTCATAAGTATAGGTTACTAAAAACTATCAGCTAGATAAGGCATATGCCAAAGTTCTGTTGAGGTCTCTTTTGGATTCTATTTAAAAGCAAAAAGAGGTTTACACATAAATCATAAGTATAGAATAATGGTTGTATGTCACATCCGTGATTACCAACTCAATAATATTATCGCAGGATAGTAACGTAATAAGCTGATTAAAAACTATATATTCTTGCTGAATAATTCTCATGTACATACTTTTAATTCCTTTACAACGGCCAACTATTTTTATTTATTTTTTATTTTTTTTTGAAACATCACGTCAATGAATAAAGTTAGACTATCACCTACGTTTTTTTTTTTTTTTTTTTTTTTTTTTTTTTTTTTTTTTTTTTTTTTTTTTTTTTTTTTTTTGTATAATTTAAGGAAAACACCTTCTATATTAAACAATGACTATCTAACCCATGTGTTTTTGTTTGTTTTTTTAATAATTAGCTTTGTATAACATTTTTAACTGACAGACATGTTAAGTTTGAGGTTAATGTTGTTGTTTAACTTTAACTATTGATATCATGTTGTATAAAATGTGCGAGTTTAGTGACACATAATGAGCGTTGATGACGTTAAAATATGCTCTGTAAAGTTTTTAAATTGTTTTTATGGATATCCATATATAAATTTTAAATAACAATTTCATGAGTCGTTATTATAAATAGAATCGCGTATATTTATTTTAATATCACAGTAACTCATGCTTACCATTTGATATTTATATTCCCGTTACTAATAATTTAGCCGTATTTCAAACCCGTGTACGCATAAATTAAACTTTTAAATAGTAACATGAGTCCTTATTTAAAAAAATATTTTAATGGATTAAAGTTTAAAACTAACATTAGTTTAAAAAATATGCAACGTATATTATAACTAATTCGCATATTTACCAAATTTATTTTAATGGATGAAAGTCAAAAAAACTAATACTATTACTCATATAATTTTAAACAAAGTTAATATTTATAAAGTCTAGGGGTATAAAGTGTAAGGGGTTATTTGTTTATTATCTAAAGTTATTTAAAAACATGGAGACTTATAATTTTACACTTAACTCTAATATATTTAAAATGAACTACTAAGGTTTTATTAATTACCTCCTCTTTTCTTAAGTTTTTATTTTCATAAATTTGACACCTATATTTTTATGTGTTTTTTTTATCAATCAAATTCTCCACCAAATTTATTAAAGTTTGACCAAAATCAATTCAATTTTGACTTTTTATTGGCCAATCATATTGCTTAATTTCGCTTATGTGTCAAAATCAAGCTCTCCTATTGGTCTGCAATAAGAAGGGTTTTGCAAAAACATTCCGAAATAATGTAATTCTTGTATTATATAAAAGATAAACAAGTAATTCCTTAGGTTTTATACCCCCAGACTTTATATTTTAAAAATATAACATATATATTGTTTAAAATACAACATGTATATGCACGAAAATATAAATATTAAATGTACGTATACCAACAACTGATGTGATTACTCTTTATAATCTAAGTAATAATATCAAAAACAAATATTTTTCTTACTATATGCGTTTAATAAGAATCCATGTTATTTCTTTTTATAAATTTAACTCATGCATACACATGTTTGAAAATTAAATACGACTAAATTATTATTAATGGGAGTATAAATATCAAATGTAAGTACGGGTTACTGTGATATGAAAATAAATATACGCGATTGTACTTATAACAATGACTCATATAATTCTTAATTAAAGTTTATATAAAGATTTCCGGAAAAAAAAACATTTTCAAAAAACTTTATATTTTAACTTCATCAACGGTCATTATGTTCTATTAAACTCGCATATTGTGTACAACATAATATTAATAGTTATATTTAAACAACAATATCAAACTCAACACTCAAGTCAGTTAAACAAAGTTAAATCTTTCATTAAACAAAAATCTTTACAAAATATTAATCAACATTAATACATAATAAAAGTAAAAACACATGCATAATTATTAGTTGTACTTATATCATAATTACAAAACGTTAAACACGAGCAAATTCTTATATGTACGTATATTTAACTAATTTTTTAAAAATAAATTTGATTCATGTGTAAACCAATGTGTGCACGAGACTTATAACTAATTATAGAAAAAGAGTTTTACTTTAAGGGCTAAATGAATCGGTTGAAATCTAGATCGAAGTGAATAATTATTTTGAGAAATACCAAAATATAAATAATTGTAAGTATATACAATTATGGAATACTATGATGAATAACTAAAAAAAATATTAAATACATAAATATGGATAACTAAGGTGTAGCATTTAGTTATAGATTTTATATATATTTTTTCGTTTCTAGATTCCTTAAAAAGGAAATAGTTTTCTTCTTTAGAAAAGAGTTAAAAATTTTGAAAACCCATTTAAATAAAGTTATTTTTTTTCTTTTTAAAAAAAATTACCTTGGATTGCCAAGGTGAGCGGCGACTGTGAGCGGCAACGACGAGGATGGAAGGTGAAGATATTACCAATGGTGATTATAGTAGGAATGAGATAATTAAATGGTAGATTGGAAAATTTCGTTATTTATGTTTAGGGGGAAAAAAGTGAAGTATGGTAGACTGAGGTTTTTATTTTTCTAGTTAAATTTTGAAAAATAAGAATTTTACCTTTTTTTTTTTTTTTTTTTTTTTTTTTTTAAATTGTTGTAAAAAATGTGACTAAACGAGGTTTTAGTTTTTTTTATTTTCATATAAAAAAATTCCTGTGAAAATGAGATGTTTTTCAGTATGCTTTCAAAAAAGATTTAGAACATATCCCTAAACTATCTCTTAATGACATAAAAGATACATTTGTTATATTACTTTAACATTTTCAAAAGTAAAATTAAATATTTTTTTAGCAAGTTATCAGAAAAGTTTTCAAGATACGATCAAAATGAGCATATCGTTGCAATATTTTTGATTTTTGTATTGTCTTATAAAAACACAAGCGTATAAAACCATAGAAAATATATGATTTTCATTAATATCTAAACAGTATAGCAGTTTTGTAGCATTGTCAACAAATGAAAAATGCAGAGTTCATTATATTCTTTAATTAAATGATCCATTGATCCAATATAAATTATGTTTTTCTTACCCTTTAACCAGTTGCTAATAAAAGAATTGAAAATGTTATCTGAATTTAAGTTTTAAGTAGTTTAGTTTGCTAATATGTGTCTTAACACATTTGAAAAACTATTTTGTTTTATGTATCGATACTTCTATACATATTTTTTCATTAAACCAATATTTGTTGTACGCCATCGCTATGTATCAAAACTTTATGTATCTAAAAACCAGAACTTCAAAACGTACCATACTTGCCCAAAAAATCAGTTTTGAGTATCGACCTTTTTTTTTTCCTCATTGGTGTACTAAACTTCAAAATTTTGGCCTCTTTTACGCACTTTGGGACGATTTTGCCCCTCAAATCTTTGAAAATTCAGGGGCAAAAATGTCATAAAATTGTACGAAAATGCGTAAAAGAGGCAAAAATGCAAGTTTAGTACCCCAATAAGGAAAAAAAAAAGGTCGATACTCAAAAGTGATTTTTTGGGCAAGTATGGTACGTTTTGGCATAATTAACCCTAAAGAAATAGCATATAAATTTGATGATATAAAATTAAAATTTATTGCTAACATGAAAAACAAAATATAAAAAATCCGCTGCAGCGCGCGATCACTACTAACCTCGTTAGGATACGAATGTAGTACTTGTTAGCTCACAACTTTTTTTCTTAGTTGAAATCAGATGTCTTATTATGGTCCCAAGAATTAGCACAAACCACCTAATAAGGGTTATTGCATCAAAAAATTATAGTCGTTTGAAGTCAACATATTCCTCACGTGTTTTCTTCAATTGTTTTATATAGAAGTCGACCAACAAAGTTTTCCATCACATTATTTTATTTGTGATATATTCTTCCTTCAACAATCATTGAAGATGCTATTTCCTTATAGCACAAGTTTATTGTGGTTGCTTAACTAACTTATACTAGATCGAATCTGTTATTTCGTTTAATTAAGTTGTTTTCATACAAATAAAGCAACCATTTTTTTCTACAAAATGGCTATACACAAGGGCGGACCTAGAACTTATAGTCACCTGATGCAAATAAAGAAAGAATTATAAAGTTAACAGGTTCATTTTGGAAAAAAAATCGTGATATTTAACAAATTTTACATTATGTGAATAAAATCCATGGGGTTCCCGTCAACCCTCTAATTGCACCCCTGGTTATACATGGAAAGAAATTCCCGATATTATGCTTCATTTATAACCAGATTGTACGTGTTTCATGAATTGTTTAGGTATAGTAATAAGAATGGAGCACATTTTTCAGCTATTCAAAGGAATTAGAGATTAGATAAGTGTAAGTTATAGAAAGGATTATTAAAAATTAGGGAATTTTATAGAAAAGACAAAAAGAAACGATTTATCACATTATATGCAACAATATTTACACTTGCCAACTTTAAATAAACAAAATAGATAACCTAAAGAGTAAGTGTGTCTTCATTTGCATATCTAAAAGTTTTTTCAGACTGTTTCAAACAATTGTCTTCCGTATATAAAAGCGTAAAAGCAAATAGTCATTTGTAGAGTTAAAAGATGACACCAACATTCAGCCATTTATAATACATATTTAAAATACCTTTAACAGTAAACCTAAGGATTAACTGGATTAAGGTTTACTCATTATTTACGATTTCTCATTATTTTCTAGTGGTCACCAGATATGGAACTTGAACGTCTTTGCTTGATGTGCCAACTTGTAAAGTATTTATTTTAGAGGAGGTCGATATACACAACATTGAAATTTTTGTATTAAAAATGACTAAAACTAGAAATAAAAATGTATAAAATGTACATAGGGTCAAAATTTTGGGGAGGCCGCAAACCCCCTCGGCCCCTTATATGTTCCGTCCTTGGTGGTCACTTTTGCACAGGTTTTGTGGAGGGTTTCCAGGATCGAATTGATCCAAACAACATGTATAAGTATCATTGAAAGGAGCAATATAAGAAAACACAAAAGATGGGTTGAACCCTTGTATTCTGATATATAATAACGTGAAAGGGTTAATGTTTACAAATGATTCCTAACCTATATATACTAATCTAAACGATACAAAGCTTCACTCAAACGTTGTGATGTTTGAGAGAAAACCGTTTCTAAAATAACTGTCAACTATGGGCCTGTTTGGATTAAACGTTTGGACCCATGTAGCAGACCTAAATCGACCCATCTACAAATAATAAACATAATACAAACTTAAATACTATCTTAAACATAAACGTACTTTGATCTAAATACATTAGAGGCTAACAGTCACTGATGTCATAACAAGAGATTTCATGTTCAACTCTTATTATGTATACATCTTAGGAGTGGTCATGGAAATAGTCGGAAACAGTCACGGAGATACTCTGGTCACCTTGTGTACATCTCCGTAAAAGACTCACCCCTGGGTTTGTTTACCCATTTCATTTGTCTAAAAATTCTACTTTTTTTATTTTATTTGGTAACCATGTTTCCAACGTTTTTAGCCAACTAATACATGAGATTTGAACCGTCCGGCATACAAACTCAAATCGGTATGTAGAGCGGAGGGTAGTGGAGACCAAAAAGGGTAGCTCTCAATCTTTATGTGCCAAATGTATTTTTTTTCGCACATTAAATATATTTTGACACTCAACCTTCCTGTGTTTATTGTACTAGTTTCTTTTTCGTAGCTAGTTTGAGTATCAACACGACTAATTAACCTTTTACAATAAACATGTTGGAATTAGCGCGGTAATTATCTTTAAGTATATGTAATAATAGGGTTGAGATAAGTAAACTCGCCAACCAGTCGACCCAAAACCTACCATATTGAACATGACATGATCGAATTGCCACTTCGGCATGGACGGAGATGGGAAGGGGCACGTGCCTCCTAGCGAAAAAATTTTGTTGTGTAATTTTTAAAAATATATGGCTTTTTTTTTCCTCACCTAAGAACCAATTTATTGTGTAGCTTCTAAAATTTATCAAAGTGTGTCACCTCGAGCAAAATTTTCTGCCTCCGCCCCTACACATGTGTTTGCAATAGTGACTTAGGTTTACTATCAACACAGTAACATTATACATGTTTGACTACAAAGTCAAAACAATTACAACACTTGTAACAGGAAATGGGGGAGTAAAAGTAACTCAACTGTTCCACATTACAAATACTAAGAAACAAAGATTGAGTGTAATTTTGTCCAACATTCATTTACCCTTCATAGAGCACTTCAGTTAAGTTGCTAAGGTCTCTCTTTCTCTCTACCCTCTCTATCTCTATTCCTCTCTCTAGGCCTTTTCTTTTAAGCACTAACTAAATCTTTTAAGGTGATTCTCCAAGACTAAAGATTAATCAGATCCATATATAGATATATAGTAGTTCTTTTTCTTGTTAGAATCTTTAACTACATACTAAAACTATGAACATAATATTTGTTATTAAAGTGTGAACAAGATATAAAGAGTTTGTTTTTCTTTTAAGCATACAAAAATTTTATTGGTTGTTTTTATAATAGCATAGATTAGTGAGATCTAAAAATAGTAATATAGATTTTCTTGTAAATTTCTTTTAAGTAATACACCAAAAGTATGAACAAAATATTTGGTATTAACTATAAGATGTGATCAAGATTGAAAGAGTTTGTTAATATTTTGGACAAGGGGTCATTGTCTACTTTTTATAAATTCATCTTCTACCCACTTCTCCATCCATTTTTTTGCATTTTCCCTGTTAAGATTTGTGGGAATGCTCTAAAAAAGTAAGAAAGAGAAAAAAGTTTGAAACTTGATTAGTTTCTGGCCTCAATTATACATCAAGATTCATTTCTCAACCCCACCCATTATTTCTTCTAAGTACAAGTAATCAACAAACATATCTATAAAATAGTTTAGCTCATTTCTATGTAATTTGTGCAAGATTCATGGCAAATTCTGATGCTTTTGAGCTTGATTTCAGCTGCGTAGATCGATCCATGTCGTTTCCAGATGACTCCGCGGACATGTCTCCACAAAGAAGGTCTTTGGGCAAGGGAAAGATCGAGATCAAGCGGATCGAGAACACCACGAATCGACAAGTGACTTTCTGTAAGCGTCGCAACGGGTTGCTCAAGAAGGCGTATGAATTGTCTGTTCTTTGTGATGCTGAGGTTGCTCTTATCGTCTTCTCGAGCCGTGGACGCCTTTATGAGTATGCCAACAACAGGTACTATACATAGATCTGCTTACTTGGATTTGTTTTGTGGGTGTTGTTTTCTTCATATGATGATGCTTGATGACAACTAAAAATAAAAATTAGGTCACATTTTTTGATTTTTAGGGTTAGGGAAATAGTACACAACTCTTAAATGAATATAACTTCTAGAGAAGATTTGAAAAAAAGGACACAATAATATCTTAAGTTATATGAGAGTTTTTTCATTCTTCTGATTTTGTTTCTATTCCTCAAAGAGATTTTTATATTTTGTGCTGTTAAAATTTTATTTTACTATTTATCTTTTTATGAATCTTTGTTTCATATTTTGGTACCTACAAGATCTGTTGTTAAAGATTGCAACAAAAAAGTCACTAGTAAAAATGTTGCAAGCCAATAAGCAAAGATTTAGGAAGTGTATTTGCTGACCTCTGAGATCAGCTTCTCTCTTACCTTCATTTTTGTTTAAGATCTCTCTCTCACACACAAACACACACACAAAATGTTGTCAAGTTCCTATTGCTCAAGACTTGCATCATCTTGACACTTCCTAAATAGATTGTCAGCTGTTAACATCATCCGAAGCAAAGTGAAAGGACTCTGAAAAGAGATGTCATCAAAGCCTAGCAAAGAAAGGAAAAATAAGTTTAGTAGGTTTTCAAATCAGTTTAAGCAAAGAAATACTATAAAAAATATTTGTATCATTTTTTTACATTAAAGATGTGTTCTATGCACCTTTTAAATTATTTGTAAACCACTAAATTTTGTACAAATTAAACACAAATGCAGTGGTATGTAAATTAATTTGATGGTGCACAGATTAAGTAGTACAGTATTATTTATATATAAGAAGTTAAGGCTCTCAAATACAATTATGTATGACAAATTATCTTATGGTCAAAGCCTCTTATGGCCTCATGGGTGTATTCCTTAGGTCAAAGATAAGTCAAATTAGGGTTTGACAAAAAAGATTCTGCTGGGTCCTATATTGTATGTTAAGTTGTGGAAAATAAAATATTTGGCTTAAAAAAAAGTCTCAAAGTCATGGGGATTACAAACAAAAATACCTAGTTTAATGGATTTTTTTTTTTTTTTTTTTTTTTTTTTTTTTTTTTTTTTTTTTTAGAATGTCAAAATGATTGTTTGATAAAAGACTTTTGACCTTTTACCCAAAAAATAAAAGACTTCAAATTTACTAAGGAAAAAAAGGATTTAGTTTTGACAAATTCCTAAACTAAATTGAGTAGCCTTTTGGGTGAATGTTCTTATTATATTATATACAAGTGCTTCCTCTGTCTCAAAATTATAGTCTATATTTTATTTATTTTTTTTGTGATGTATCAAAAAAATTATCCACTTTTCATTTTAAGTAGTAAAAAGAGAATTTAGTGGGATAATATTCTATTTGATTGGTTGAAAATTATAATGGTCTCATTTTTATTAAACTATGTAACTTTAGTTACCTGACAATAATTTTGAAATGGATGGAGTGTATATAAAAATGATATCTCGGATCTTATTTTAATAAAATTAGGTTTTCATTATTGAGGTGAAAAAGGACACTTGGTTTATGTCCCAAAAATTAGGGTTATATCAGATATAAATACAATTGATAGATTTTCCTCAAGTCTCTTAATATATGGAATGCTTTTACCATCTACTTTTATAAAACTAACTTTTACAATTGATAGATTTCCCTCAAGTCTCTTAATATATGGAATGCTTTTACCATCTATTTTTATAAAACTAACTTTTATTGACAATCAAACTACAAGAAAAATTTTAATAAATTCAAAAGCCAGATTTTACTTTCAGCTTTTTTAAGTTAATGACATAGTAAGTGACATCCTTTTCACATTTCCAAAGTTCTTCAATAGTGAAATAAAACACATACTAGTCTTTCCTTTTGTATTGTCCATTAAAGACTTTTACCAAGCTTACCATGCTGTTGAAACTAAAACAGCAACCTACAAACACACACAAGAGAGAGGTACACATATATACATACCACATACATCATAAATACATACTATACTAATATCATAAAGCATCAGCAATGAATTGCAACACAACTATTAATAATGAAAGTGTAGATAATTCTGAAAACCGAGTTTATAATTCGACTCATTTTCTTAAAGGCAATGACTTGCAACACGACCATTAAACACGTAAAAACGCACTTAATTATCATCTCAAGTGAGATTAGAACGCACAACATTTTGTTAGTGAAACACTTGGACTCATGACAAAGTTATCAAGTACATTTCGTTAGAACTAAACAAAACTCACAACACAAAATTTTGGTACAAGATACAGTTCAAAAAGATCTAAATTTTTTTACTATAGTATGTTATATTAAGAAAATATTTAGACTCAATATATAGTGCAAATAGATACTTGAGTATCAAATTTAGGGTATTAATCATAGATCTTGCATAGGTAAAATATGGACACAAAGTATGTGTGAGAGAGAGAAATAGTACAAAAGAGTGAGCCAATGAGAGAGTATCTACTGCATGGGGAGAGATGACATCCGTACAACAATGTAAATGGACGGCTCTGATTGACTCAGAGTTTACAGACTTTGGATCCACGAGGAGGGTAAAAGGATGATGCTTCATTACATTATCCACTGTGTAATAGGGTTATGTACACGTGGCAAATATCTAGCCTTAGAAAGATGTAACCAATCATAATGATAGATGAGTTGACAGCGTGGCAGACACAACCAATCAGTTGCTTCGACCAATTTAAGGTATTATACAATGTGTGTTTATATGGTATCCTTAAGATCTCCGAGAAAAAGTGAGATTTTATTCACTTTAGTACCATTTTCTGTTTCCTTAAAATCTCATACAAATCTTACTATTCAAATGCTTTTAAAGATTTTGAGTACAACACTTCACTGTGTGTGCTTTGAGTGTGAGCATCATTTTATCCTATGTGCAAAACCAAGAAACAAATGAACACAAATAATCTTTTACCAATTTTTGTGTCTACTTATACTTTTAACTCATGTGTTGTGATGCTTGGAAAAATTATGGACTAGTTGAGGAGAAATAACTAGTTGACGACACATCCGCATGTTATATATGTTTTTGTGATCAAGGAATGTTTTATGATGATACTACGTATAACATTGCTCTAATAATTTTCTTTATGAAATATGACTTTTGCCTAAGTTTTAAGCCTGCGTTCAAGGCTTGAGGCGGTAGACTTGATCTGTAATGACAATCAGTGACTAAATATTCATAGATGGTTGTGTATAAAAACACAAATGCATGCCTAGTTGAATTTGTTTATGACTTGATTGTGAAAAAGTGAGTTCATGAGTTCATATTTCATCAACATGTCATGTAAATTACCATGCCTTTGTCAATGGTAGATGGAAAAGTAAAAAGAGGATAATGCCTATGCAGTATATATCAGTGGCGGGGTGTCGAAACTTGTCTCTTAAATTTTTTTTACTTGATAGCTTCGTAACAAAACGAAGAACGACATTTCCATGAGTCCTTTCTTTGTTAATTAGTTTGAGTGGATCATGATCAATAAACTTTTTGTGTATAAAACCGTTTACTTTAGCAAATTCGTAGACACAATTTTCATGATTTTAACATGAGAGTAACCTTATTAGATGCTATAATAGCCAATCTTCACACTTCACCATTAAATATTCTGTTAATATTTTTGGAGATGAATTGTCGAGTTTGAACATATAACTAACGAGGTTAGCTTGTGTTTCTTCACAGTTATCACTTTCTTGAATGGACTTAGTTCACTTGGAGGTCATGCTTTAATTGTGTTTTTGTTTGGGGAAAAATGTCTAAAAATACATTCAACTTGTCACTTATTACTATTGTATGCTATGAACTTTTTTTTTTCCTATTGTATGCACAAACTTTCTTAATCACCCTATTTTAACAATATTACGGGTTTTTGATGACGTGACAATACTTAATCACACTAATTACGGTGTAATTAATAGAATAAAAATCCCGTAATATTGTTACAATAGGGTGATTAAGAAAGTTTGTGCATACAATAGGAAGAAAAAAAGTTCATAGCATACAATAGTAGTAAGTGGCAAGTTGAATGTATTTTTAGACATTTTTCCCGTTTGTTTGCGCTCTCTATATGACTAGCTAGAAATTAATGGTGCACCATTAAGATGAAACAATAGAATCATACACAAGAGCTAGTACTGTTAGAAGACGAATTAAATCTACTTATGACTGATTCGTGAATTTCTCCTCTAAGCTGCTCTAAATTAAATGATGATGATCTTTGTCTTCTTGTTATTGCAGTGTTAGAGGGACAATCGACAGGTACAAAAAGGCATGCCTAGATCCACCTAGCAGTGGCTCAGTTTCTGAAGCCAATGCTCAGGTACCTGCATGTTACAAACTTAATTATCTTACTACCTTATTGTACTAATTGTATGTGTGTTGCCGCAAATTATTGTTTTATCGATAAGCTTTTGATAAACTGGGTGATATGTTATTAAGGGAAGATCTAGATGGTAAAGTTTTTTTAAAATATTAATACGCATCAGAATTATGGTTTTTTAGTAGTTGTGATTAATGTTAAAACCCCAGATTGCCACTTTGTGTCATACACTCATAGCTGTTTTTTTTTTTTTTTGAACGGCCATACACTCATAGCTGTTAAAATGGAACATAGTCAGTTTACACATTATTCCAGCATTCTAAATACACATTATCGTGTTTTAACTACAGTATTACCAACAAGAATCTGGAAAACTGCGTTCACAAATCGCAAACCTTCAGAACCAAAACAAGTACGTATTATTCTAAGATAGATGTGCAAATATATACATTTTATACACTATATATTAACACAATGTTATAACCTTTTGTGAGTATAGGCAATTTTACAGGAACATCATGGGTGAATCTTTGACAGACATGCCAATGAAAGATCTCAAGAACCTTGAAACTAAGTTAGAGAAAGCAATTACCAGAATTCGATCAAAAAAGGTAGCTTCTTTTGCTCATTATATTATTAACCTCTAAAATTTAGAAAGCTGTCATTTTGAATGGATTTTTATACTGTTTTGTTACTCGTATAGTAATATATGGACGCATGTAGTCTTAACATATCGTCTTGATCAAAAACTGCAGAATGAACTGTTATTTGCTGAAATCGAGTATATGCAGAAGAGGGTAAGCACTTAAGCATTTCACCTGTAGTTAATCTAAAATCATATTTATACTACTTTCTTTTAAAGATGGATTTCTCATTAGTAAACATGGTACACATAGACTTTTGTGAGAGTTTCTAGTTCCTAATGATGAATATATAAGTTCCTATCCCAATGATATTTTTTTTTTAACGCAGGAGCTTGAGTTGCATAACAACAATCAGTTCCTTCGAGCAAAGGTATGTATATATCTATCTCTACTTCTAACACAAATGATCAACCTAGTTCATTGATTAACTTTTGAAACGATTATTTAGATAGCTGAAAATGAAAGATCGGCTCAGCAGCAGCACATGAGCTTGATGCCTGGAAGTTCTGACTATGAGCTTGTGACACCTCACCAACCCTTTGATGGTCGAAACTATCTTCAGTCGAATGAAATGCAACCCAGTAATGATTACTCTTGCCAAGACCAAACTCCTCTCCAGTTAGTGTAACTGTGTAAGTACAAATCACAAATCAAAAACCCCTAGAATTAGAACTTATGAAAAGCTTTTTTTTATTAACGCTACCTCCTGAGCTCATTGCTTTCATGCTTTCTGCAGGTAATAACAATGAAAGACTTAAGGTTTCTTGGTTACTCATTTCAACTGGCGAGATGTAATAACCTCATAATGTTTAATTAACGAGTAGACCGGTATCTGTTTGATTAAATACTTATTATTATGTTCATGATTGTCCAAACTAAAAAACTCTAAATATGTAGTTTGTGATCATCGTATTATGTATGCAATCAGATCTATCTAATACTTCATTCGAAGCAGCTTATATGTTACTCGTTATGATTGTCTTTCTTCTATGTGTTTCGATATTATTCTTGATGCCATTAGATTGTACTTGCTAAATCTAACAGGAAGTGGTTCTAGACGATAAAAATTGAAGTTTAACTTTTGAAGGTTTAGTAACTTTATATGATGATTCAGTATATATAGCCTTCTCTAATCTTGTGTACACAATGTAGTGACCGAAATTGATGCACCTACTTATGTGATCGAGGCCGAGAAAAACAAAGTTTCCTGGAGCCTTTACTAACTCATAAACAAGGAGCATAAGGTGGCAAACAAATGTTGACATCAACTTATATAGAGGTTAAAATGTCGCACAAGAAAAATGAAAAATAAGAAAACGGTGGAATTTAGTTATTTTGGAGTCGATAATAGGGCCTCACCCGAAAAAGTCCAGCTATAACAGGCCACGGTCAAGGCCTAAGTAGTGATCAAATTATAGCATATGAACTGTTAAATCGAGCATGGCCCGGCAAGGGGTGAAAAATGTGAGTATCACCGAAAGATAATTGTGAACCTTTGTTAGCTGCAAACTCTTTGGGGTCACCCGCGCTAGCTATACAACTCACAATTGTAAAGGGCTGGTTATTTATCAGGCTCCGGAATTTATCTGTGAGGTTACCAAAGGTGTTTCAATCGGGACTTCCTATGTACCCAAAGAATAAAAAGTTGTGACCCTTACTGAAATTAAGTTAGAGATACCATATTGAATAACTATTAAAAAAAAGAGGAGTGATATGATCACAAAAAAATTTCCACAAAGAAATCCCACAAACTGATGTGGCGGAATGTGGTTGGTTCAATGAGAGAGAGATGAGAGAAACTCACCAATCACATTCCGCCACATCAGTTTGTGAGACTTTTTTGTGGAAATTTTTTTTTGACCATATCACTCCTCTAAAAAAAAGAAAATAATAATAATAATAATAATAATAATAATAATAATAATAATAATAATAATAATAATAATAATAATAATAATAATAATAATAATAATAATAAAAAATATCTTACTATATATAAAGAATGAGTTGCAAGTTGAGCATTTATTGAGCATGTGAATTTATGATTTGAGCTTGGCAACTCTAATATGATTTAAGCTCATGAATGTCCAAGCTTATTTTGAGCTTTTAAAGTAAAAGTGAATAAATGTTCAAATGTAAATACTACAAAATTGATGAAAGGTATAAAGCCTCCTTTATGATAAGACTCCTTGCTTTCCATCTTCATAAACTGGTGTTGTTTCATCTGCTGCTCATTGAATATTTGGTGATAGGTGTTATGTTTTTAAAGTGTATAAATAGAGGTCCTGGCTGGTATGAGCCATCCACATCTTCCATCTATACCTTTTGTACCATCATGTCTAATTCGAACAAAAATCAAGTTAAAAACTACACTCTTGATCAGTTGAAAGAAGGCATCGATGGCCCCGTTGTGGTGATGATATGCAGAACGTGGGATGTTCATAATATCAACGGTCGCTACCTGAGCACTGATTTTGTTGTATCAGATGAAAAGGTGAAATTAATCTAATTACTTTGCATCATTGTACATGTCCTAATTTGTATGTCTTGGTAAACTGATGTTGATTGGTAAACTGATGTTGGTTAATTCTTTTCCAGCAAAATGTCATGCATTGTTCCATGAAAAGCAACGTCTCTCACTGTTTTGTTGACAAGATCCAGCCCGGAGCTGTTGTCTCTATGAGGTATTTTTCTGTGCAACGAAAAGATGAGTACCGCGTAATCAGAGAGAACGATTATGCCATTGAGGTTAATGGTAGCACAAAGGTACGCAAAGTTTGCACCAAAGTCGGTGGCTTTTTGAGGCATCCATTCCAGCTTATGGAGTTTGAGAGTATCCAACCTACAGAAAAAAAAATCTGATTGGTACATAGTTTACTATTTAAATAAGGAAAGCACCAAATATATTTGTATTGGTAGGTTAAAATTGATGGTTTTGATATTTCAGATGTAATTGGTTTTGTTACAACCGTTGGAAGATCTGCCCAACCAAGAACCGGCTCAAAAAACCTTGATTTCTCCCTTATAAATGAAAGGTATTGATTGTTTCCCCTGTTCATATTTGCATGCTAATCTATTATGGGTTTATTTTAAAGTTGCCTGGATGAATAACCTATGCTTGGTTGTGTCAGGGGTCGCGCCTTACGGGTCACCCTATGGGGAAAGTTGGGTGATCAGTTCTTGAAGATGATGTCAACTAATTCTGGAAAGTACACTATAATACTAACATCCTTGACAGCGAGATATTTTAATGGTTGGTTTATGGTCGTGTCATTTTTGCGTTAAAAACCCTGTTTGCAATATCTTTTTAACTATATTTACCTTACAGGCCAACTGGGCGTTTCTAGCTGTTCATCTACCCTTATACTGGATAGCGATGATATTCCCGCCATTGTTATGTTTAAGTCTCAGATAAGGTATGTTATCATATATTATCCAACATTTATTGTTTTAAAATTAAATGTACTAATAATGACAGCTAATCGCAGTGATCTTGGTGGTGATGAGTCATTTTTGCCTATTACATCGACTAAAAAACAAGTTGGGACCCTTGAGGAGCTGTTAACTGTGGGTCGTGACAGAGGCAAAGATGTATTGTGTTTTTAATCTATAACATTCAAACATTCAAATATATAAGTGATGATATATTACCTGATAAGATCTTACATGTCTCTTTTTTAGGATCCTATTACTTTCCATTGCGAGGCTGAAATCATTAACATCATTACTAAGAACAGCTGGTACTACCCGGCTTGCGGAGGAGGAAAATGCAAAAAGGGTGTTACCCGCAGCAATGGCCAACTGTGGTGCGACGCGTGCAACAAACCTGTTGAATACCCTAAACCCAGGTTATAATACATCCTTATTCTTTGTATTGCATGTATAAAATGTTAAAGCTTACTAATGTTTTGCCGTGGCGACAGGTTTAGACTTGAAGTTGTTGTGAAGGATGTAACCACCCAGGTTGTGATTGTGTTGTGGGATGAAACAGCTACCGAACTGACAAAGTCGAGTGCAAAAGCTTTGCTTGATGGTCTTGAAGCGGATGATGAAGACGATGCCCCTGCACTCCCGGTTGCTCTGACAAACACGTATGGTTCAGTACATGTGTTTGAGATCAAATCTCATACATATTACAATCATGCTGAGTATGAAAGTTTTACCTGTACTGGCGTGTTCCCTGTTGACCGTTCCGCCGATTCAGATGTTCAAAAAGTGTCTGTTGTATCTGATGACTTGGCAGCCGAAAGCAGCAACAGCAAGCCTAAAGCCCGTCTCAAGCGCCTGATAAAGGGTCCACAATTAAACACTCCATCCAAGTCTGTTGAAAGCAAAAACAAAATGAGGTATGGTTTCAGTTTTCTATTTACAATCCTCGCTTGAGACTGATCTTTGGACGCAATAACCCCTGTTTTTTCCTCATTATTTAAGCTACATTGAAGAGTATTCAGATGTGGAGGAGATACCTGATGAAGCAGCACATAAGGGCATAAAAAAAAAGAAGGTATGGTTTCTGTTTTCAATTTACAATGACACGCTTGACACTGATATTTGGACGCAATCACCACTGTTCTTTCCATCATTATTTAAGGTACATTGAAGATGATTCAGATGTGGAGGAGAGACCTGATGAAGTAGCACAGAAGGATAAGAATACGAAAGATCATGAGGAGTAGGGATGACAATAGTTTTCCCAACCTAATAAAAGGGTTTCAAAGACAATAATTTGATATGTTTGATTCCAAGTGTTTTGTTAACTTTAAAATGTTTGGTGTCACAGTGTTAGTGAACAATGTTTGAGTAATAAGCTGTGACGGATGTTTTGTTCTTTCATTTTTAGATAAGTCATATATGCTATGCGCCTGTCTTTTGCTTTGTTTTGGTGCTGCTCTTATTGTTTTTGACACAGGATAACTAAGATATATGGTGCGTTGGATAAGATTCAGAGGCAAAGAGGCAAAAATTAGACCTGATGTAGCGCCACATTTGGATAGCCATGCTATGGTTCGCGGAAATTAAAAGACTTCAATTACTATATGTGTTCAGGAAGAAGATACCTGTTGCAACAACAAAATTTAGCTTCACTTGGATATGCTACTATATCTTCACATTTCGAAATATTGTAATTTAAATATTGATTTGGATATATGTAATGAAATTAAGAATCAGATAAATAGATAATTCCTTAATAGTGTTTTTGATACATTTGTACAAAGAGAATAACAAATTTCCTGTTACCATCAAGTTGGTTGTATTGTGTTGGAATAACCTAACTAAAAATATGAAAAACATTCAAATAATATGTCAAAACAGCACAAAGACCTATTACGTGCCTATATCCTGGATCATTTAATTGAAAACATTCCTACTTACACTTTCACAGCTACAAAAATGAATGTCCTCAATGAAAATAAGCAAAATTATTCATATATTGAATACAGATTCATAACTAAACCTTAAACTTCATCAATAATTTATAACTTAGATATGCATATTTATATACATACCCCCATAATTGTTGTTTTACAAATGTGTAAAAACTATTATCTATTATGGTAAGTATATCAATCGTGATTCATTTCTGATCAACACCGGTTAATCTTCATCTAAGTTACCATGTTTTGGGAATTCCTCATCTTTTGGATTCTAAATCAAGGTGTAATCAGACTAATTGTACATAGACATAAGATAGATAATAAAAATTGCAGGCCAACACTTATTCAACTCTAATATGATGAGATTATGGCTAATCAATTAAGCTTCTTTCAGCACTTATTATTATTACATTAAATACAGGATATTAACCAACCATGTGAATGTCTAAAGGTTCAGTTATTGAAAGCTTCTAGCAGGTGTCATTAACCACAAGTCTTTAAATGTGACTTTTCATATGAGTTTTAATGAGTATAAATAACAACCTATCTACAACACATTCCAACAGTATGGCTAATCTAACAGGTATTCAACATATGCCTGCTCACATCCTAAAGCTAAAAAAAAACCTACGAATTGTGCTCATCCGAAATGTGGATCCAAGCAAAGGTTTGTGCATTGGTACGCACCTAATTATCAAGAGGATAAGACGATTAGTTATTGAAGCAGAAATCATCACCGGAACAAATACAGGAGACACCGTTCTAATACCAAAAATTCCATTCACAATAACTATGAACAGATGGCCATTTAAAATGAAGTGCGTCCAATTTCCCATAAAAATATGCCATGCAGAGATAATCACTGGAATCAAGATTGAAGAGCTCAACAAATAGATTGATAGGACAAAAAATGAATAAGATGAAAGACAGACATTGTTATGTGTCTGAATCTTTATGATTTAGTTATGAAATAATTCATGTTTGGTTTTGCCTTTTAATAATATCTTATCTTATTAGTTGTGTGTTTAAAATGTTATAAATTTCAACTTTTTCAACCTTTTATTGTTATACAGATTGTCAATTGTTTTGCAGTTGAAAAACAAATACAAATCTCATTTTCTTAAAACTATGTCATTTTTAAATGTGTCACAATGGACTAATCCTATAACTTAATCATTTCATCTACTCTAATTAAATCAATCACACGAATTTTATCCAAGCATAAGACTGTTTAAACAAAAAAGATAACCCCTATTTCAAAAAATTAAAATAAAACACACGTTCAGTAAACCAATCATATCAATTACATAAAACAGTTAGATAGATTCAATAAAACTTTTACTTTAGAACATGAGAAGTCATTCTATTGCAATCAATACTAATAATATATTAAATTGATTTTATGATTGATTAGGAGTTACAGATACTTTACTAACTTGAGGGCAGTTCAAAAGCATAGAAAGGCATTTAAAAGGCAACTTCTATCATCAACCTACACATATCAAGTTTTTTATTTTCACACAGAAACCAGTTATCTATAATCTAAATTGATGTCATTCAGCAGGGAAATCATCTCGCGCTACTTTCATGTGCCCTTACACCAAGCTGCAAAACATCTTAATGTTGGTTTATCTGATTTTAAATTGCAGTGTCGAAATGTTGGAATTCTACGTTGGCCATATCGTAAACTTCTCAGTTTACACAGGTTGATTAACTATTTTCAGGTTAGAAGTAAATTGACCCTAACTGTTGAGTCTGAGTGTCATAAGACAGGTAATATTTTAAGCAACAGACATGGAGTTTCGGGTGTCAATATTTGGAAATAAAAAATGTTGTGAATATTATAATCACAGCTTTTTCATTTGATAAAATCTTCTCAATCAAATGTTGTGAATATTATAATCAAAAATGTTGTGAATATATAAATTGACTAATATTTTTCATTGATGCTAACCTTTTACTTTCAATGCGTATTTTAAGTCACATACATTCACCATCGATTACCATGTCTATCATTTAATATTATCATGTCAAATAAAATCTTCTCAATCAAATGACGCTAACATTTAATTGTGACTTCTATAGTACAGATGTTATATGCTCTGCATTTTATGATTTGCAAGTCTGTTTTCATTATAGGGACAGGTTGGGGGAGCACAAACTAACGGGAACTTGCAAGAGATAATTGCACGACTACGGGACGAAAAAAGACAAATAGAAGAAAACACAGAACTACCATTATCAAACAACACAAAAAGGTTGAGACGGAGAGTTTTCAAATCTAACTACAGAAGAAGAAGAAACATCAAAATGAATCTGCCGTTAGCAGCACTAATACCAGAAAATGTAGAACCGTTGCAGGTTATATATCCTAACAATTACTCAGGTTATGAAGAGATAGAGTTTGCTTATGGTAGCGACTATGAAGAGCAAGAATAGAGGAAAAACGCTTGATACGTAAAACCAAGTCAATTGTTTTTGTTTACAAGTATTTGTCCTGAAGTTTTTAATTAAAGTTTGATATGTTAGGATCTATGTTTTTCAGACAAGTAATGTATTTCAAGTATGATAATGATTCAAATTATGAATAAATGGTTGATGACTATGGTAGTAACTGTGTTGACGAACCGTAGATTAATATTGATATTCAAATTTACAATTTTAACAAAATGTCTATCCCTAAATTCCCACCCACAACTCATTAATGTCAGATATTTTGGTAAAACAACGTGTATATCATATGTTCATATATGCATAAATAATAAATAAAACTCCTTATAATTTATTGTTCTTTTCCAAACATGTAAAAACGGTCCTCAATTGGTGTTTCACAAAGGTGTATATAAATTGACTTTATGAATGAGTAAGTTACAGAGATCAGTGGTTACAAGATATTAAATTCACTTTTTGAGTAATTAGAAGTTATAATTTGATGAGCCCTTTAAAACCCCTGGTCTAGCTTCTAAAGTTATCAAACCAGTTGTTTTTTACAAACACATATCTGTTGCTCATATTGCAAAGTTATGGCTTTCAACAGGGATATGCAACTTAAAGTTAGTTTGAGGTTGCCAATCAATTAAAGCTAACCTTTTATTCTCAATTTTATATAGCGACCCAGATTATGTATCAGATATTGAGCATCGGTTGTGAATATTAACAAAAAAATCATGTTGTGAACTTTGTCCACAACCTTTTTAGTTTGTTAATATTGACAAACGATGCTCAACATAGTTGCGTACTCTGATTTTCCTCTTTGATTCCTTTTGTTAGCTTAATTGTCTTGCAATATGTCTGGTGTAGACATTGCACAAAGATTGTTTAGATAGCAAAAGAGATTTGAGAGGGAACTCAGAGGACCCGTCTATGTTAAGATTTTTTTTTACAACCGTCTAAGTAAACTAACTTATGAATGTTTAAGCTTAAGTTTAAGTTTAATGTTTAATGATTAATAAAATTCTTAACTGCCATGCTACTTACAAAGTTAATTGTATTATAGGCTGAAGACGGAAGCGCAAATGCTGATGGGTACACCATAGAAATAATTAGAAGGCTAAAGAAACAAAAGAGACATCTAGGAGAAAAACCTAATATCGAAATAGCTGGAAGCATCAAAATACTGAGACAAAGGTGTTTAAAAGCTAAGTACAAAAAAGAAAAACCCAAGAATTTGAAACTGACATTAACAGATCCATCCGTAAAATATTAATGACTATGGTAGTAAGTGTGTTGACGAACCCTAGATTAATATTGATATTTGAAATTTAAATTTATAACAAAATGTCTATCCGTAAAATATTAATGTTTCAGTTTAACCTTTAATTCAAATCAGTTTTTCACATTGTGCAAATAGGTGGTTTGCAATTTATTTCCTTATTTAGAAATCTGAATGCTCATATAACTTTAAATATATTTAATGAATATGCATATGATCAGGCATAACCTAAACAACTTTTCATTACTGATGCATATGATAAGTCATATGTTAACAGTTTCATTTTCCACATTAAAGATCTGCTTAATTATTTTAAACTCTCTCATATTTAGACATGTATAAATCTAAAGTAAATAAAACTGAAGTCTGTGTTTGACATTTTATTCAATGGCACGATTTCAGATTTTGGATGATCTTAAAGAGAAAGCCGGTTCTCCCCGCTTACATGACCGTATGCGGGTGTGGTTTAAGCAAGAGATTGATGAGAGGGAGGCGTTTGCATTATTGCTTCGTGATTGCCGTGAACATCTTAACAGGGTTATTCACAAGCGTTGCATGCTGATTGCAGACATGGAAACCCTGGGAGAGCATGGGATGACTACTGAGTGTTTGAAAGCATTGAAGAAAAATATGGCTAGGGATTACAATATGCTCAACGTGTTGATGGAGTTGGTTCTTGACACAAATGAAGGTATTCGTGAGCAGAAAGGATATGTGAAGAAAATGAAACAACATTAAGTTTTGTTTGGTTTGGTTGAAACTTTGATGCAAAATATTTAACAATAATGGAATAAAACAACTTTATCTAAGTTACCATGTTTTGATAATTCCTTATATTTTGGATTCTAAATCATGTAAAAGGTGTAGTTAGACTAATAATACATACACATAATGTGCTACAACCAATTTATACATTTGACTACCACCACAATGGCAGATAATTGAAAAATTGCATGCCAACACTTAATCAATTCTAATATAATGAGATTAAGCTAATGAAGTAAACTAACCCATGTAATCCGCAGAATGGTGTCCCCAATAATTCAACCTGGCCTCAATATTATAGAACCTGCAACAAATGTAACAAATGATTAGATCAAAACTTAATAAAAGTGATTTTAAATTCAATTAACAAAATGGTTTATGAAAATAGTCCGTTATCAGGAAAAATCTAAAACCAATCCGTGACCAACACTGGCCGAAGGCGAGCACAAAATAGCAACATTGTGCTTTGAATATTATTATGAAACCTGAACAAGTGCAAGTTCTTCAAAAAGGTAACATTTGAATGTCATATTTTATACGAGTTGAGTATTAAGCTAGGCAGAATGCATGGAGTAAAACATAGATCAGATCTTTAATTTAATTTTCCTAATAAAAACACTGAATTTAGCAAAGACTCCTAACAAGACAAAAAACCTAGGAAACTTGAATATCCTAGATATGTTCCGGCTCATCCCCAGTTAATGCATATACTAAACTACATGGCTATGTTAGTTTCACTAAGAGATGTGTGGATAAACTTCCTTTGAAAAGGTTAGTAATTACTTATGTATTGAGACTGTGAGAGTGGTATGAGACGCATTGTTAGAGTGACATTATGGGGAAAATTAGGGGATGAGCTGCTAAAAAAGAAACATGATCATTGCAGAAACTACACCATAATCCTGACTTTGATGAGTGATAGATATTACAACAGTATTCATAAACTATGCCAAGTAAGCACCCATTTACTTATCTGTTTAGCCTGGCCAGTGATGAAATCCTGCAATAATTGAGTTTAATGCAAAAATCAGGTACTCTCTTTCATGCATTTAGAAACATGTACAACTTCAAAAAATTTGAACACTAACAACAGTTATAAAATTCAGTAATGTCGATGAGATTGAAATGATCTTAACTGTTGTGGCTACACAGCCGAGGACCGGGTCAAAGACCCTTGATTTTAAACTTACAAATGAGAGGTAATGTATTCTATGTTAACTACATGTATGAGCCAGACCTCTGCGGTTTCGGTTTCAAAGTACACACGGAAATAAACTTTTTTTTACCTCAAACAGGATATGCACAGTTAGAGTGACATTAAGGGGAAAATTAGGGGATGAGCTGCTAACTTCAACGACGATCTAACATTATGACACATAGCGTAAAAATGGTATCTTATGATACGACAATGTATTCAATAAATATGGGATGTGTAACAGCTCAAATCATTCATTGTTAGTAAATCGTAGGGAACAAAAGTGTTGCACCAGGTTTGGTGTGAATTAATATTCAGAGCTTATTAGCTTATATGTAAAATAAAGCCAGATAAGCTTTAGCAACAAATTTGAAGCCTTTTTGAGAACCAACAAATAAACTCTTTAACCTTAGGCATACCTAAACACCCCCTTAGTTTAGGCGCTAATCTTTTACTAATAATTGGTTTAGTTAAGTTGCCCGGATGAATAGCCTATGGTTGTGTCAAATACACCGTGGTAGTTACATTAGTTTTCAGGATTTTATTGGTTTGGCAGAGATGATGTTTGGTATTGTGAAGGTGTGAAGAGGTTTAGCGTTTCAGGTGAAGTTTGTTAGCCGGTGGAATTCATGTATGAATAACGTATGGTTATGTAACCTTTTCAACTTGAGTTTAACCTAAACAATCTTTAACCTGATTGCCCCTATGATCTTAATCTTAATGATAAACACCTACCAATAAACAAAAAACTACATTATTAACAGTAAATGAACTTAAACCTGAATCTATTTATGCCTTCTGGGTTTCGCCTTCCACCTATATCTCACTCCATATTCCACTCATCTTTAATAACATGAACATCTCACAGCCCTAGCAAAATCAACACAGAAATAAAAAATACATTATATCAGCAATTAAACAAAAATACATTAAAAAAAAAAAAAAAAAAAAAGGTTTATACGCTTAGTTTTTCAATTTATACAAATAAATTACCCACACACCTCTGTTTCCCCTTGGAATGAAGAAGGTAGGTAGGCGACGGCACCAAAAAAACAGGAAGGTAAATCACTTATAAATCTTTTACTTTTGATATGGTTTTCAAGGACTTCCAATTGACCAGTTGAATCAACTATTTAGGATGGGCAACAACTGCAATTGATCTTTTCCACTATAAGTTCGCCTCAAAATTGAATCCACAATCCTTAATCAAACTAATGATATGTTTTGATTTGATAAAAATGATATCAAATTGAATAACCCTAATTTTTTAATTAAACCCTTGCATTGACTCATGTGTGTGTGTCAGGATTTTTTTTTTCTTTTTTGTTTTTAACAGAGTATGTGAGAGAAATGCCAATCACTTTTTAATAAATACTAATAATAGAAAAAAGAAATAAATAAAGGTAAAACACATATAAATAAATAAAGGGCAGCATAAGATATGTTTATTTTCATTCATTGAAATTTGTTGATTACATATCAACCCTTAACCAACTGATCACAAGCTAAACCAACAAAAGACTTCCAAAATACATCCATAAAAATCATCAAAATCATTCAACATCAGACAAGTCTTCATCAAACTCCATCAGCTTCACATGGCGCCTCTTCTCCACAATACCATCACGGGTTTCAGCAATAAAAGCTGTCAACAACCGAAGCCTATCAAGATCCCTATGATGGGTCTCAACCAAACAACGAAGAGCATCTACAGCTTTGTCATTATATGGACCACGGTTACGAGCTTCAGCAATGGTTATCTCAAGCTTCTCAACCTTGCTACGGAGTTGATTGCGCTCCTCTCCCATCATCATCAAAGACGCTTCATCTTCAGTTATCTGGCTATTAAATAAGAACTTGAAAGAGGTTGCTAAATCATTCGATCCACATGCTTGCTTCAGTTCAGTGATGTTGGGTTCATTGGTGTTGAGTTCAATGTTACCGGATTCATTGTTGTTTGAAGATGATGCCATTGTTGATAAATTAGATAGTAGTAATTATTGGTGATGCCCTAATATTAAGGGATGTATCTCATATTTATAATATAAAAAAAAACGTTATAAGAAAACAAATAGGCATTTGCAATACAAAGATTAACTATAATGAATGAATGTAATACAAAGAGTAATTACAATGGAATTTNTAATATTCAGTAAATACAAAAAACTTAAACTTCATAAATAAAAACTAATATGTCAAAAAACGTTTAAAAATAAAATACACCAAACAAGTGACAAAGTAATTACAAGAAATGTTATACCATCAAAATTTACAAATATAATAACGAAAATATTTACCGTACATAAATCAAAACCCTAATCCACCACATCCAAATCCGAGTCAGATTTTTATCATATAAGCTCATAAGCCCTTGGTAATTGTTTGGCTTAGTTTATCATAGTTTAGAAGGTAAAATGAAAATGTTCTTATATAAGCTCTTCTCTCCTCAAAAAAGCCTCAAAGTTTACGCTTATCAAAATCACCTTATATAAAATCATAAGCCAACTCATATAAGCTTATATAAAGTATGGACATAAACCCGTCATTTATCAATTTTCTACGAAAAAACACGCTCAATGCATAGATCACACCATAACTAAAGCAAGTAATATAAAAAGATAACTTCGAAAAAATTCCAAAATGAACATTTAACAAACAAAATCATATCCAAATATCTTTTAACTCAAAGTTTATAAATTATCAAAACATTCTTATTAACTTTTACTTCAAAACAAATTGTTAACCAAGTAACTAATTAAACTTATTCATTTTAACAGCATTAGCTACTTCCTCACGTACACCATCTTTAGCTTCATTAAACAAATCATTAAACTTATTAAGCATTAACTGATGCCTCTCTTGAGTTTTTTTCAAAGAAACTAAAGACTCCATAGCAACATCACGATCACATAAACCTTCCATGTTTGCCATCATGCTATGGTTCTTCGCAATTACACGTCTCAAATGCATACAACAAGAAAAAATCAACTTGGAAAGTGCATCAGTTTCATCTCCCTGTTGCACAAACCACAGACGCATACCATCATGCAACTTAGGAGAACCAGCAACATTCATCAAGTTTTGTATCAACTCGAAATCTGCCATTGAAATAAAATAAATATATATGTATAGAACAAACTATAAATGGTTTTATAAATCTCTATTGCAAAAGAGTCAAATATATATAGGCAAAATAATAATTTATGTAACATATTTTTATAAATGATTAAATATGAAGAGACTAACTTAATGATATTAAAAGAATACATGTGAATAGACTATTTTAATTAATGTGAAGAAACTATTTAAATTACGTTTAGAAGTTACTAATATTAAAAGAATACATGTGAATAGACTATTTTAATTAATGTGAAGAAACTATTTAAATTACAAAAGTTAAAATGTCAGGAAAATTACACTAACAACAATTTTGAAGCATTTTGTACAACACAAAAAATAATATATGAATTTTACAACTTTCTAAATAATACTCACGTACCTCTAAACCAAACCTATATATTAAACGACAATGAAGCAAAAAAAGCGCGTTTTACGTGGTATCATTTTACTTGCAACCATTTATCGTGTATATGATAATCGATAACTAATTGGCGGTACCTTTTTTTAGAAGCGTGGTTGGGCCAATTCAAGTAACAATCGAATGAAATGATGAATTAAAGAATAAATAAAGTGAAGATGGGTATAAACGCAACTTATGCACGCATTAGAAAGTTTATTAGTTGTGAACCTCGACCACTAAGTCCTCCAAGCACACTGATCATTCTTTTGTATATTGGTCTACATCAATTATTGACCCAGTTTCAAAGTTTATGCCTTTGTATCAAAAAACTAAAAACAAACAACATCAGGAGTCTATTAATTGACCAGCCAATAGTCAAAATTTCCAGACCAGCCTTTTGTTTATAACCATACTCTTTGAAAACTGCTAATGGTCATTAAAGTTGGAAATATTTTCAAATATGGTAGAAACATGGATCTATCAAAATCAAGCAAACACAACAATCAGAACATGTAATTAAATGAAACATTCAACACAAAACCTGTGTATGTCACACTAATACAAAGACAACAATTTTTTATTGAAATATAAAGTCAACAATTTGAACAAGCCATTACATGAAACATGAAACATTCAACAGAATAAGAGCATGTCCAAATGTTTTAAACTCGACATTATTCCAAATAAAAGATAACTTGACATTATTCCAAATAAAAGATAGCAAAGATGCTAAATACATAAACAACTACTAATTGTTTTCATTCATTTTCACAGCGTTGGTTTCCTCCTCATGAACACCCGCATTAACTTGCGCCAATAGATCGGTCAACAGTTCGAGCATGGCTTTATGCCTGCTTTGAGTTTTCCTTAACGCATCCAAACATTCCATTCCAACTCCACGATTGCCTAACACTTCCATGTCCACAATCATAATTCTATTCTTGGCCATCACTCTCCTCAGATGTTCACAGCACACAAATAACAAGTTTGCAAGTGCCGATTCCTCACCAGACTTCTGCACAAACCATAATCGCATCCTGTCATGCAAATTTGAAGTACCGGCCAGAGTCATTAGATGATCCAACAACTGGAATTGAGCCATTGGAAAAACGAAAAGTGCTTTGAAAAAGTTTATAACCAGTAATCCTAAAATACAAAATAAGGGCTGAATAAATAGGCCTAAAAAACTATACAACTGCTCATAAGCAGTTAGGAACAGTTATTTATAACTGTCAACCTATCATTTATCAAAGCCCCTTCAATTATCTAATTCAATGATGTATAAATGTGTGATAAGTAAGAATTTTAAAGGATAAATAACATTATTAAATCATATTAAAACATCAGTTACACATTCTTTTTAAATTGCTGCACTATTAATATTATAAACATAAAAGGACCCTTTCTATTTTACTAAATAACAATCTAACTGCTCTGCAAGTGCTACTGCAAGATATACTTCAAAGCAGATGCAAGGTTTGTAGTAAATTTAATCCAATCAACTCTTATATATCTTTACAAGAACCATGACAACCATCTCGAACATGTTGCATAATTCCATAGGCATAGATATTTAGTTAAGTAATTTGAAAGCCATTATTACTAATTAACTCTTTAATGTGCCATAAATTTTCTATAAACACACCAACTAAACTGTCAATTGATAAATGAAAAAGACTAAACATTGTAGAGAAATAAGTTTCAGCATCTTTTAAAATTCCTGCCAAAATAATAATTTAAACCAAAAACTTTTCATATCTTCCACCTTTGTTATCTGTTTTTTATATTAAAAAAGTTCCTCAGATTTTTACTTTAAAATTACAAAAAGGGTGTGGTAAACCTAATCATACATACGCAGACTAATCAGACACTATATCCTCTCAGAAAATTTACTCAGAGGATGGCTGAAGGTTTGTACTCAATATAATCATTCCCATGCCTACATATATAATAATTCCCATACCTAGATATATATAAATTGGTGTAACCAATTTATTCATGGTTCCTATAAGCATTTACAGATTCAAATATCAAGGTCAGAAACAGTTCATCGATCCATAACATGCTAGACAACTCACTAACCGTGCATTTGGAAACTACTGTAAGACCAGACGGTAAAATCAGTGCTTTTTGTGGAATCAAGCTAACAGACCTTACCACGCAACAACAAGGTGAAATAAAATGTTCAAGTATTCTATTACATTTAAAAATTTAAAAACAAAGTTTAAAGATGACATCTGTATATTTTTACTCATAAATTGAACAAAATATTTAGGACAAACAACGACAACAAACAATTCAGCAACTGGACAGGAAATAAGTCATAAACGAACAAGAGCAGGTCATTCGTCATCATTTTTTATTACAAACTCTGAACCAATGAGATGTATACCCTAGAATTAAAGTATGACTTATTACTATGATTCCAGGTACCAGTAGCAAACAACCTAGAAAAAATACAAAAAGAGCAACCCTCATCTCAACAGGTATTATAATACTTTTTTACAATATGTTAATTCAATTAACATATGTGTATGAAGATGAAATTTGCATATTTATAATTATAAATTGAACTTAATATTTAGGTGAAACATCCAATATAAACAACTCAGGAATTGGACAATCACATACAACAACCTGCAACACTATTCCAGGTTCAAGTAGCAAGAATTCTAAAAAAAACACAAAAAGATCAGCACTCATATCAACAGGTAAACTAATACTATGTTAGAATGCATTAATTCAATTAATCTGTGCTACTACCATAATTATCTAATCATCAAGCCTAAACATATACTGTAAATTGTTTAATTCACAAGGTGCAGAAGTTGCTTACCATAACCTTGGCCCTCCATCAACAAAATGCCGTAATTGTGCAGCATACATGTGGCGTGAAGAAAGAAGCAAGAAAGCAACCAGAGTTGCAACTCAATCGTTTTCCTTTTCCATGTGTTGTCAAGATGGTAAAGTACGATTGTCCAAGTTCAAAGATGCCCCTCCACCGCTGGACCGATTGCTAAATTTTAATGATCCTGCAACAACAAAATTTAGGGACCAAATTAGAGTATATAATAGCATGTTTTGCTTCACCTCTTTCGGAGGAAATATAGATCACTCAATAAATCAAACCCGGGGCCCATATACCTTTAGAATTAATGGGCAAAATTATCACCGGATGGGATCTCTACTTCCGGAAAAGGATGTTCAGCCTAAGTATTCTCAACTATATTTTTTTGACACACATAATGAGACAAAGAACCGCATGTCGGCTTTCATTGGAGATCACACAGCAGAAGGACCAGAAGAATCAATAGTCAGAAGCCTGATTGATATGACAAACGAATTCAGCTCTGTTGCCAGAGCATTTCGGATGGCTAGAGATTGGTGTGTCCAAAACAATTCATATGATTTCCAGTTGCGACTTCTTGGACACAGAACAACATCAAGGCAATATAATGCCCCAACAGTATCTGAAGTCGCGGTTCTAATAACAAATGATTTTGGGGACGCAAATGAAGAAAGAGATATTATTGTAAACAACAAGAATTGTGGCCTTCAAAGAATATCAGAAACACATCCATCATACATGGCGCTACAATATCCTTTGTTATTTCCGTATGGAGAGGACGGTTTCCATGATAAAATACCTTACTATTCCAATAAGGGAAAACGGAAAACAACCCGTGAATTTCTGACTATGCGAGAGTATTATTGTTATGTGATTCAATATAGAGATACAGAAGGAACTACTCTACTCAGAGGTGGACGTTTATTTCAGCAATTCCTGGTGGATGCATACACAGCTATTGAGGAACACAGGCTAAGATGGACAAGAAACAATCAAAGTGAGTTACGTGTAGAACTCTACCATAATCTATCTGATGCTGTGACGAGAGGAGATACAAGAGCTGAAGCGATCGGTCAAAGAATAGTTTTACCCTCCAGTTTCACGGGAAGCCCAAGGTATATGATGCAAAATTATCAGGATGCAATGGCTCTATGCCGCACATATGGCAACCCAGATCTTTTCATAACTTTCACCTCAAATCCAAAATGGCCTGAAATCCAAGAGATGTTGTCTCATATTCCTGGCCAGAAACCCCATGAACGTCCGGAAGTTGGAACTATTGTTTTCAAGATTAAGTTGACTAACTTGCTGGATGATCTTACCCAAAACCAGTGTTTTGGCAAGACCCAAACAGGTACTATAAGTGCCTTTATATCCACAACTGTCTATTTTTCACACACCTGTATTAACACCTCTTTGTTTAATGCACTATTTAACAGTTGTGTACGTGATCGAGTTCCAAAAACGAGGGCTCCCACATGCCCATATATTGCTATGGCTTGAGGACAGATACAAATGCAAAACAGGAGAAGAAATAGATGACATAATATCAGCTGAAATTCCATCACCAACACGAGATCCAGAAGGGTACAAAGCTGTTACAGAGTACATGCTTCATGGTCCATGTGGCACGCAAACAAATAATGCTTCGTGCACGGTCGAAGGCAAATGTATGAAACACTACCCCAAGAAATTTTACGGAGAAACAACGATTGATGATGATGGGTATCCTGTTTACCGGAGGAGGAACAGTGGAGTAAGTGCGGTTAAAGGTAAATACACGTACGATAATTCATATGTCGTCCCCCACAATAGATACCTACTGCTCAAATATGAGGCACATATTAACGTGGAATGGTGCAACAGATCAAAAGCCATCAAGTATTTGTTTAAATATTTAAACAAAGGACCAGACCGAGCCACAATAGTTATACAAGATAACGTAACCTCAGAATCAGGAAAAGAAAGGATTGTAGCAGTAGATGAAATAAAAAATTACTTGGATTGTCGATTTTTGGGTCCATGTGAGGCAGTATGGCGAATCAACCGGTTTGATATCAACCACTGCTACCCGTCAGTCATGAAGCTCATTTTTCATCTACCAGACCAACAAACAATTACACTTCGTGATTCGCAAAATCTCCCAGAATTACTCGGGCGAGAAAGTATCAAATATACTATGTTTACAGATTGGTTTGAATTGAACAAAAGGGACCCAAATGCGTGCGGACTAACTTATGCTCAGATACCAACTAGGTATGTTTGGCACGACCAAACCAAAATGTGGAAAGAACGCAAACAAAGATCATGCATCGGGCGCATCATTTATTGCCATCCAGCATCAGGTGAGCGCTACTATCTAAGGATGTTGTTAAATGTCGTTAAAGGAGTTTTTTCTTTCAAAGACATTAGAACATACAAAGATACGGTCTATGCAACCTTCAAAGAAGCTTGCACAGCTAGGGGCTTGATTAGTGACGACAAGGAATGGACCCAAGCTATATTGGAAGCAAGCTTCTGGGCTTCCGGTACACAACTAAGGGATCTATTTGTAACGATATTGCTATTTTGTGAACTAAATAGCCCCAGACGCTTATGGGACCAAACATGGGAAGCAATCTCTGAAGATATTTTATACAAAAAGCGAAAACAGTTTATGTATCCGTCGTTGGAACTGACAGACGAGCAGACAAAGAACTACTGCTTGGTGGAATTACAGGACCTCTTGCACAAGAATGGGAAGTCTTTATCAGATTTTGCTGATCTTCCACAACCAGACCCATCGCTCTTAACGAACTTGGACAACCGTCTGATCAGGGAAGAGTTAAGCTACAACATGAAAATGCTTAAAACTGAACATCAAAAGCTCCATGCATTGCTAAACCCAGAACAACGAACAATCTACGACAAAGTCATCAACTCTGTGCAACAAAAAACAGGAGATTTTATCTTTGTATATGGTCCCGGAGGCACCGGGAAAACATTTTTATACAAGACAATCATCTCCCATTTAAGATCAGAGAAAATGATTGTTCTTGCCGTTGCATCATCAGGTAAATAGCAGTAGACAAACCATTACTTTAATTTGATAAGGTAATAACATACCAGATGCTAAATACCATCTTTTGTTCTATCATGTACACGTTAAAACAGGAATAGCTTCATTGCTTCTTCCTGGCGGAAGAACGGCCCACAGCAGATTTGTTATACCACTAGAGTTAATGGAGAATAGTACGTGTGGCATAAAACAGAACACACACCTGGCGGAATTGATGAAACAGGTCAGTTTAATTATATGGGACGAAGCACCAATGACACAGAGGTACGGCTTTGAAGCGCTGGATAAAACACTTAGAGACATACTAGGGTACCCAAATGTGGGAAACAGAGAACGCATTTTTGGCGGCATGACCGTCTTACTTGGAGGAGATTTTAGGCAAATTTTGCCAGTTATACCAAAAGCCAAAAGGCAAGAAGTGGTAAAGTCTTGCATAAACAGGTCAAAATTGTGGTCAAAATGTCACGTGTTTAAACTAACACGCAGCATGAGGGTGAATGAATACGACACGCAAGGAAACATTGACACAAATAAACAAAAGTTTAATCAGTGGGTTTTAGACGTAGGAGATGGAAAAGTGCAGGCAGAAATGAAGGAAGGAGAAGATGAACCAACTTGGATCCAAATACCAGAAAATTTCCTTATCAAAAAATGGAAGTGTCCCATATCAGAAATTGTTAAAGAAACATTTCCGGACTTCACTACAAGGCAAAAAGATGAAGGATATTTAAGAGAAAGGGCAATATTGACACCAAAAAATGATGATGCAGATGAAATCAACGACCATATGTTTAAAATACTAGGAGGCCAATCTGTTACATACAAAAGTTCAGATGAAGTCTGTAAAGCATCAACTGATGCCCTGGATCAAGAACAGTTATACCCACCGGAATTTCTAAACTCTTTAAAGTTCCAAGGACTGCCACCGCACGAACTAAAGTTAAAAAACGAGCTCCCGGTAATGCTGTTACGGAACGTCAATCCGAGCCAAGGTATGTGCAATGGTACTAGGCTGATCATCACGCATCTCGGAGAATTTGTAATCCAGGCAAAAATAATCACCGGTTCTAACATCGGAGGCGTGGTATTGATACCAAGAATTACGCTGACATCAAACAGAAATCAATGGCCGTTCATTGTCAAAAGAAGACAGTTCCCCATTAAACCATGTTATGCAATGACCATCAACAAGAGTCAAGGGCAATCACTTAATTTTGTTGGACTATATCTACCAGCACCAGTATTCAGCCACGGCCAACTCTATGTGGCGATATCTAGAGTCACAAGCCCGGAAGGACTAAAAATCTTAATGATGGAAGACAATGACAAGAACTTAAAACATCACACGCGGAACATTGTCTATAAAGAGGTTTTTAACAACCTATAATAGCACAATGTATGCAAACGCTTAGTATTTGGTTTAGTTCATGTTTTGTGACCAAAATGGACATGTTTAATAAGCTTATAAGCTCAAGTGTTTAGTTTCAATATCAACCAAACACCCTTTAAAGCAGTCACAACATATGCCAGCAACACATAAAGCTCGAAATAGGAGTGAAAAAACAAAAGAAACAGCTTATTATTGCAGCAAAACAGCTCGAAATATGACATAAAAAAAACAGCTTATAATGCCAAACACCCATTTATGTAAATCGTCTATATTGAGCAATGGGATTTTACCCATTAAAAGCACATACTTGAGCAATAAAGAACACCAACAACTAGACTAATGAGCAACAGTTGATAGGTTGAATTAGAAAAGAAAAGAAAAACAACAAATTTGTTTATTAGAAAAGGAAAGGAACAAATACTAATCATTTTAAAGAAAAGATAATGAACAAATTTGCGATAAAAAGATGAATACCTGAAGGTTAAACAAAGAACTTAAGTGTATATCTGCTACCGACTTTTTTATGTTGCAGATTCAAAAAATGACATCAACAAGATCCCGTCCCTATCCAGCATGCTACACAACTGAATAATCATACATTCCAAGAAAAATATAAGACCTTTATCTGTAATTGAAATCATCAACATTCGGACCAAAATTAAACCATTGATAAAAACAATCAAAAACAATATTATGTTATCTGAATAAAATACAAACCTGAGCAAGATATCTTAGATTGCTATTTGATTACCCACTCATACGCAATAGCTGTTACATGCTTTACCCCGGAGATGTTTATAAAAATAAGTGTTCAATGGTTTTCCAAAAGAGTGATGAACAACTAATGATTTGTGTCCAATTAGTTTTGATTTATTTGTTTATGTTGAATCGATTGATATGGGAGCTGAGGATGAATTCAAAGCCGGTTTGTATAAAATTAAAAAGTAAGGATAAGTCTAACATATGTGTGCTTTACCCTTTTCCTTTTTACCAAAATAGGGAAGTTTGTAATCTACTTGCTCTTAGACAATAAATAATATTTTAAATAAAGACATATAAGTTGAAAAAGAAGAGTTGTACGCTGCCAGCATGACCGAGCCTCACGTTTTAACGGCTAACGCGAAAGTTTTGCCTATTTAAGGTGTGCCATAAGACGGCACAAAATATGAAAATATTTATATTTATATCATATTTCATATATATCGAGTTTAGAAAAAGCTTTGTACATAATGAATAAGATTAACCGATACCATTTGAAGATATAATGACGCAATCGTTAAAGATGTAAGACAAGAATCAAAGCTAATACATCAGTTATGGTGTAAGAGACAAAAGAAAACAACATGTGTAGTATAACTATGTGTTTGAAGCCCGTACTACATCATAATATCGAAGCCCGTGCATCGCACGGGCCATGCTGCCTCGTACAATATGTAAAGCACTTGGCACAAATCAATTCACTTAAAATTAAGAATAAAACATTAAATACTAATTAATATTATTTTTAAAGCACCCTTATAATAAAAAATACATGTTATAATACACATTGTACAAACAAATAAAGCACACAAAGCTTTATACAATTTACATGCTACTAAGTTGATGGTACATATGATTTTGAAAACCGGACGTCCAGACCGGACCAACGGGCTCAACCGGACCGGACCAACGAGTTCAACCGGAACCCGAAGTCGCCATTGGTTCGGCAAGCCAGTAAAAGCCGTTCAAAAACGAAACGGAGGATGACCCGTCGAAATTGGTTAAAAATGGGTGAATTGGGTCGGATTGGGATCATGTTTTTCTCCGGTTAATGAGTTCGCCATTGTTATTTTGTTGACGTCTAAACTTTAATCACAAAGTACCCACCGCTGCAACAATGCGCATGTACTCTGCTAGTATACTTGACTTGTTTTGTATCCTGGCCACCTAGCCACCTTTACATTTATGTATGCAAATTAAACATTGATGTAGGCACCGAGAAAAGGTGGCGCCCAATTGTAAGATTCACAAATGAATGACAAGATGCACTTACTCAGCTGATAGAATGAATTTTTTTATTGCAAAAGGTTTAAGAGTTTAAAACTCGCTAGGTACAAGTTTCAAATTGATCAGAAAAAGTGTTGAAAACAGTCGCGCGAATACCTCCACTAAACAGCGTACAACTTATAGTGAAACAAAAAAAAAAAGGACAAATATCTAAGTAAATATGTTGATAAAAGTACATTGACAACTTGCTGCTTGAAACCTTCTTTTTAACAAAAGGAAAACTTGAAACTATGTCACTTTTTACTATATAGACACTCTAACTCTCTAAGATTAAATATTGACAATCAAACTGACATATATCAATGTCATACAACAACAATAACAATACTTAATCACGCCTAAGCGAGTTATGGAGACATATATCAATGTCATACGACTACTATAATTCCCAACAAGTGTATGTTTACGTGTGAGAAAAAGATTGAAAAGAATAATTCATAGTGATCTCATGACCAAACTACGACTTTCTAATTGCAATCGATAAAGAATTAACTATTGCATATACGTCTTTCTCAAAAGTCAAATCATTGCAACAATGAAACGTCATAACATTTAAATAAATAAAAAACTTATATTTTTATGAACATGAGATTAAATATATTATCTTGTTAGAATGATACCACATTATCAAGTTTTTTTTGGTGTAAAAGATGAACATATTTTATTAATAACAATGAATTATACAATCAATGAAAGAATTATAGACAAGCCTATAACTCTTGAGAATGCTAATACATTCTATACATCAGAACTCACTAGTACATCGCAGACATCCAATGCTCATAACAAGAAACAAACATTCTTAAACATTCTTCAATTCCAATACAAGTCTGTTGGCAAATCATCTCTTTGCAGCATCAAGTTCCCATTTATGCACCAATAACCATCTAGCTACACTTCCACCTTATCTACTTATCATGATCATTCAACCTGCCACCACAATAACCATGATAAGCTAGATTAGTGGCTTTACTAGGAACCCATAACCTCTCCACTGCAAGGGCTATACCAACTGTGCTACATTTTCATCTATAACAATGGCTTCACACAGTTGGGAACACACACCTTACAGTGAGTACCAACAATTACCCCCTTAGCAGTGCATATCTAGGACCATGTAGGTTCATCTTTCACTCCTTCCTAGAAACATGCACCATCTTTACCCTGCTCAGATGGAACCTCACTTTATGGTTTTCAAATAGTACATAGACTGTCATTTGACCCAAACCCTCTTTTATTACCTAACAAAGGCCTATAAATGAGAGAACAGAATCTGAAGAGAAGGTTAAAATCTTTAAAACTAGCATAGAAATCAAGCACATCACCTCTGCACATCCAAAAGAATATATTGGATGATATCCATCAGAAGTAATTAGCCTGATGAAGAAAGAACCATTCTGTTGCAGGAAACTACATTATGGTAGTATAGCCTAAAATTAAAAGAGAATTCTAAACCAAAACTGTTATCCCAGTTGGATCCACAACTATAGCTCAGAACCTCTTCAACCATTAGGAAATACCACCAAAGTACTAGCCATCTGCAAATACTATATTACCCAAAGTACATCAAATTCAATACCAGTCATCACCTATAATACCTCTTTATTCCCTTTTATCTTTAATTCCAAACACCCCTTAATACAGAATCAATAGAACAGAGATCTCTAAAATTTAGCATTCCACACAAATACCCACAAGCTCCACTGAAACATATTAAGAGTAATTAAATGTCACACCCCACTCCTTCTCAACACTTATAGTAGCACTTGTCTTCTTAACTTTCAAACTATTCAATCTGCACTTGATTGTATCACATATTTTCTCACACGTAAACCACATTATCAAGTTAAAGTACACAAATTGTTTTGCTGTCGTATTAAAGATGGTGAAACATTTGGCTTGGAATGGTTGAATAACATTTCAAAGTAGAAGTATACTAACTTGGGTAAATCAAATTTAAAAGTCGAACAAATTAGTGTCATCTCATCAAGTTGACATGCTTAAATCTTACGTGGATACCGAGGCACACAGATACGAGGAAGGGCATATTTTTTTTAAGAAAAGTTCAATTAGTGACTATTTTTTTTATGCATAATGTTTTTTAAAAAAAAGTTGAATGAGTTGAGTTATTTAAAAAACCAAACATTCCTCACATATCAAGGGACTCATCCTCACCATCCATCTAAAAAGAAATCAATGGTTGAGATTAAAAGCATTTAATATTTCACCCATTTTTTATAATTTAATTATCTCTTAAACCGTTAATCGTTAAGCGAAAATAATTATACCATCGCGATGAGCATTTAATTATCTTTCTATAGATATGCATTGTGATATACTTTCGACAAATTTTTTTTTTTCGTTTTTTCACGTTTTTTTTCGTGGCCGAAAAATATCATATGTGATATATCATATATGATATTACATATCATATATGATATATCATATGTGATTTTTTCGGCCACGAAAAAAAAACGTGAAAAAAACGAAAAATTTTTTTTTGTCGAAAGTATATCACAATGCATATCTATAGAAAGATAATTAAATGCTCGTCGTAACGGTATATTTTTTTTTTGTTTAACGATTAACGGTTTGAAAGATACTAATATTTGAAAAAAGAGGATGAAAGTGGGTTTTTTAAATTGTTGGGATTAATCTCATCCATTAGATCAAATAAAGATGGAGGGAAGATGAATGGTGGAGATTATTCCCTTGGTATGTAAAAAATATTCGATCCTCAAATGATATTATATCAAGTTCAATTAGTGACTATTATTTTTATGCATATGGAAGGACAAATTTCATACATCACTTAGAAAAAAAAAGTAAATAAATAAAATAAAAAAATAAAGATATAAGATCATTTGAGGACCAAATATTTTTTACATACCAAGGGACTAATCTCCACCATTCATCTTCCCTCCATCTTTATTTGATCTAATGGATGAGATTAATCCCAACAATTTAAAAAACCCACTTTCATCCTCTTTTTTCAAATATTAATATCTTTCAAACCGTTAATCGTTAAGCCAAAAAAAATATACCGTTACGACGAGCATTTAATTATCTTTCTATAGATATGCATTGTGATATACTTTCGACAAAAAAAAAATTCGTTTTTTTCACGTTTTTTTTTTCGTGGCCGAAAAAATCATATATGATATATCATATATGATATTTTTCGGCCACGAAAAAAAACGTGAAAAAACGAAGAAAAAAAATTTTTTGTCGAAAGTATATCACAATGCATATCTATAGAAAGATAATTAAATGCTCATCGCGATGGTATAATTATTTTCGCTTAACGATTAACGGTTTAAGAGATAATTAAATTATAAAAAATGGGTGAAATATTAAATGCTTTTAATCTCAACCATTGATTTCTTTTTAGATGGATGGTGGGGATGAGTCCCTTGGTATTTGAGGAATGTTTGGTTTTTTAAATAACTCAACTCAAAAATAAATTAATATATTAATTAAAACTCAATAACACCATTTTTTATTTTTTATTATATATATTAAGAACTATAAACGATTAAACTACATAAATTACATCATGAGCATTTAAATATCTTTTAATATAGGGGCAATTTTATATACTTTTGTCAAACTTTTTTTTTTTTCTTTTTTTCGGTATAATATTTTGCTTGATATATTAAATGTGATATAACAATGATCTTTGATTTCAAATACTCAACATGCTGTTGTAAGATGAGTATAAATATTTGTGCAAAACTCTAAATGACTCTATCGTTTTTTTATTGAAAAATTCAAATCTTTAGCTTTCTAATGATATATCTGATCACACATAATTTTGAACCTCCAAATCAATACACTTGATCCATAGAAGTTGAAAAAAATAGATGATTTTTTTGTATAGTTAAACCCGTCTGATGTATCACATGTGATATAACACTAATCTGTAAGTTCGAACACTCAACATGATATCGTAAAATGAACACAAGTATTTTTATAAAACTCTAAATGCATCCTTAGCTTTTAACCATATATCACATATAATATTTGAACATTTAATTCAATATAGTTTATTCAAAGAAGTTGGTGAAAATAAAAGAAAAAAATAAGAATTGATATTGAGACTTGTTTAATATGTCACATGTTATATAACACTAATGTTTAAGTTCGAACAGTCAACATGTTAACGTAAAATGAGCATAAATATTTGTATACAACTCTAAAAGTCACCGCTTTTGTACTGAAAATATAATACTTATGTCTATTTTACAATAGCATGTTCAGCTTTCAAATCTACAAATTAGTGTTATATCACATGTAATATATCAAGCTACTTTTAATATCCAAAAAAAATTCCATATATTTTCTCCAACTGATATGAATAAACTATATTGATTCGGAAGTTCAAAATATGTGTAATATATAGTTAGAAAGCTAATGATTCGATTTTTTTAAATGAAAAATACGTTAAATCATTTGAACTTCTACACAAATACTTATGATCATTTTACGACAATACGTTTAGTGTTTGAACTTACAAATTATTGTTATATCACATTTGATATATCGTGCAAACACTTGTACCGAAAACCCAAAAACAATGTTTGTCAAAAGTATATAAAAATGTTTATCTATTAAAAGATAATTAAATATTTGTCGTAATCGTATAATTTATTTCATTTAACAATTAAGGTATTTTGAGATTTATTGTTTTCGGAAAGAAAAGGTGGAAGTGAATTTTAACTAAAATAGAGGAGTTGTTAGGCTACCCACAGTAAAGCGACCCAATCCCTCTCTTTTTTTCTGTCACGTCAGCTTTCTCTCTCCAGCGACCTGCAGGCGATTCGGTGCCCCAGTAAGGGCGACCAAGTTCTTTTTTTTTTTTACTTAACATTTTAAACTACAAACTAAATAATTAAAACATTAGTTTCATTAATAATTAAAGAGTAAATTACATGGTTGGTCCCTGTGGTTTGTCAAAAGTTGCAAGTTTCGTCCCTCTCTTTTTAAAGTTGCATGGGCAGTCCCTAAGTGTGCCAACAAATAACACCATTGGTCCCTTGGTTAAACTGCCTTAACGCCAGTTAGTTAAAATTTACAATTTCAGCCCCTTTGGTTAACGATCGTTTGCATCGTTTATCCTTTCTAATTTATAATAAATAAAATTTAAAAAAAATATTAAAAAATTAAAAAAAAAAAAAATTTTGACCATAAATAATTCCGAAAAATTTCAAAAAAAAAATATATATTTTTTCGAAAAGTTTTTTTCAAAAAAAAATTTCGAAATTTTTTTGAAAATAATTTTCTAAACTAATTTTCGAAAAAAAACAAATTTTTTTCAAAAATAATTTTTTTCCCAAATAAGTTTCTTTCAAATTTTTTCAAAAATTATTTTAGAAAATTATTTTCAAAAAATTTTTCGAAAATATTTTGAAAATAATTTTCTAAAATAATTTTTGAAAAAAAATAATTTTTGAAAAAATTTGAAAGAAACTTATTTGGGAAAAAAATTATTTTTGAAAAAAAAAAAAATCGAAAATTAGTTTAGAAAATTATTTTTTCGAAAAAAATTATTTTTGAAAAAAAAAATTTTGAAAAAAAAAATTATTATCAAAAATTATTTTCAAAAAATTATCAAATTTTTTTAGTGGTGGTGGTGGTGGTGGCGGTGGTGGTGGTGGTGTTGGGTGGTGGTGGTGGTGTTAGGTGGTGGTGGCGGTGTTAGGTGGTGGTGGTGTTAGGTGGTGGTGGCGGTGTTGGGTGGCGGTGGTGGTGTTAAGTGGTGGAAGGTGGTGGTGGTGGTGGTGTTAAGTGGTGGTGGTGGTGTTAGGTGGTGGAGGTGTTGGGTGGTGGTGGTGGCGGTGTTAGGTGGTGGTGTTAAGTGGTGGTGGGTGGTGGCGGTGTTGAGTGGTGGTTAAAGGACTAACGGTGTAAACATTGAAAGGACTAACGGTGCAGCGCTATTTAACCAAAGGGGGCTAAACTGTAAATTTTAACTAACCTAGTTAACATCAGTTTAACCAAGGGACCAATGATGTTATTTGTTGACACACTTAGGGACTGCCCATGCAACTTTAAAAAGAGAGGGACGAAACTTGCAACTTTTGACAAACCACAAGGACCAACCATGTAATTTACTCATAATTAAAATAGTACATCGATTGAAAACATAAACTTAAACATATAACATAAGCCTAAACATAAACTTCAATTATAATCTGGGTGATCCCAGGTTTGAGAGTTGTTGGAGTCGTAACCGTCGTCATAGGCAGAGTAGCTCGCAAACTTCTCTTAATCTAACTGAGCTTCCAACCTACTCAGTTGCCGCTTCTTGTGAGAGTTCCAGCCACCATCATCAGCTGCCACATTTTCCTCAAAGCTTAGCTGGAAGTGATCCAGATGAGGCAACTGTTGTTGTTGCACAACAACTCTTGGTGCCGATGAACTTGATGCACCTTGCACAACTTTTCGTTGTTGTTGTTGTTGTTGTTGTTGCTGCTGCTGCTCAACGGCAGCAGCTTGCACATTTTCCTCAAAACTCCAACGTATCTTGTTGGACATTTGGTCCTGTATCTGATTCACACAAGACCACAAAGTCTCAACAACGGCAGCGTCTTTGTGATATTCATCGAACCAGAACTGGTCGATCACAAATTTTATGTCGTCAGAGATGTCGTTGCACTCAACGTATCGTTCTCTCAAACGTATTTTGAGTGCCTTTGCGAGTTCAAATTATTTTATCACTTCGAGAATAGCCTGTTGGCGTTCGTTGTCGTCTTTTTTAGCTTGGTTTTTGACAAATTTTTGGATTTGTTTGGCGGTGTGGGGAAGTTTGCAAGCCATTTGTTTTGTGTTTGATTTATTGTTTGAATTGTGTTTGAAAATGTGTGTTTGAAAGTGGTATTTATAGTGTGTTAATTTTTTTTTTAACTTTTGAATGCATGCAACGGCTAGTAACTTAAACGTTACACATTTATTTCAAAAGTAATACGGATCAAAAAGGCGAAAAAAAAAAAAAAAAAAAAAAAAAAAAAAAAAAAAAAAAAAAAAAAAAAAAAAAAAAAAAAAAAAAAAAAGTAATCGGTCGAGCCTACGACCGTTTATATTTTTTTTTTCTCCCTCTACTCGATCGCGACCGAGTGTGCACAAAAAGGCCGACCGACTTCGACCTACACGACCGAGGGTACTGTGGCCAGCCTTAGAGGATGAAAATGAGTGTTTTATTTTAATAAAAATAAGTGGTTATAATTAGGCTCAATCTCTGTTTTTTTATGATCTCTAAAATAACGCGCCTTAATATCTTTTTGTCTATTCTCTTTGGTTCTTAGATTAAGAATAATACGGAGTTTGTTGGAAAACAAATAATTTTCTGCAAAAACTGTTGTATGCACACACATTAAGGCCTTACGCAACTCAGCTCGTTCAATTTATGCCTTTTCACCCATCTAAGGCTAGTGGTAATCAGCAGTTATCACAAACAACTTCACACCGTCACTTCATCATCACGTCACTTTCTCTTGACAACCAACTATACCACCAACCTAGTGTAATAAGACAACTTTAGCACAAAAACATACATCACTTGAACACAAATATACACCACAAAAACCAAAATCACACACACAAAACACCTCCCACAACTCGGTCCACCTAAGCACAAAACGCGTGGGTGAGGTTAACAAGGAGCACGAGTTGTTGAGTCCACCTAAGATGCGTCGAAGGTGGGTGAGGATAACAAGGAGCACGAGTCCTTGAGTCCACGTAAGCACAAGACGCGTGGTAGTTTGCTTATTACCACTAGTCTAACGATATCAACAAAATACAACTATGTACTTGCTTTATTAGAAACTGGACCCACATCTCAAAACAGGCCCAAACTAGACCACCTTAAAGTGGCTCAGTTCTGATTAGGTCCATACGAGAGACTGTAATCTGGATAAAAACTGGGGGTTTCTAACATAAAGCTACAAATATAAACAAGAACAGAAACTGAAAATACTGGTTGTAAGCACTTTTAAGGCGCATACATTTTAGTAGCATTATATGTTATGCCAAACGGATGTATTGTCAATTTGCATTCTAATGCATTCTACAGCTTCAAATAAGGAGCTCGACAGAATTACATATCCAAGCTGCAAAATCCTGACAACTAAGTATTATGCTCCAAAAAACTGTCTATGCAGCGGGAATTTCCACCACAAACAATGCTTCGGCTAATAAGAAAGTACATAACTAACTCTTTGATCTTTGTCTAGCTTCATTAAGAAAAATCATACCTGGTATGATAGCATTTTCACTCAAAAATAATTTAAATCCTAGATTTCATTGTTCTTTTGATTTATTCTCCAACTGTCAACCCGAAGCCAAACTTGTAGTCTTTCTTCTTGTGGTCTATCTGCATAACATAATCCAACAAACAAAGTGTTGTAAGCAAAGTTCAAGAGTTCAGCAGCATGTTGAACAATACTTAAAATTGCTGTTATGATTCTTGTTACTTATGTAGCTCACAATTTCATAAGTGCGTATTGAAAAGGTCAACACCATTTACAGAAAGTTACAGTATATATAACTACAGATAAAAATGGATAAAATATGCTAACTGCCGTCATTATATTATAGATACGATGGAAACCCCAGCCTGTCGACAGGCCACCCAAGACCATGGAGTCGGGCGAATCACCAACTCTCCACGAGTTTGGATCATATTGCTGGGGCGGGCGGGCCTAAGGAGTTGTGTAGCTTAGGTAATTTGAATTTCAGACCTCCTTTGGAGAATCTCAAGTCCTTGTTAGATGTTAACGTTTCAGACAATTAAAGCATATGTCAGAGGAATCTAAAAGTCAATAATCAAGGTATAACTTTTCACCCGCCACAATGAAATTATAGATGCCTCCACAACAAGCCAGCATGAGCATAAATAGTAATTAAATCTATACACATGCAGCCGAAGGCTGAGGCAATGCCATTGTAACCTTGACGCATAAACCTCCAAAATCATATTGTTTTAAAAGTTTATACGATTATTATTGTTTCACATTTTGTAAACATATTTGACTTGTTTTGTAACCTGTCCTCCTAGCTTGGCCTGCCCGCCTACCTTTATATTTATCTATGCAAATTAAACATTAATGTAGGCACCGATAAAGGCGGCGCCCAATTGTTATATTCATATAAGATTCACAAATCAAATGACAAGATGCACATACCTCAGCTGATAGAATGAAATTCAGACCCATATTCAACCTTTCTTCAAGAAGAGCAGATGTACAGCCATTGGAGTCGATCTTCCCTCTAAGACGACACTGTTTATTGAATACAAGTAAAATCAAGTTCATGATAATAGGTTTGTTATTCTTAACAACCATGTTGGAAAACAAAACAAAATTAAATCAAATAAATGACAAGAAACTGATGTTCAATCATTATAAGAATCTTATTGTATTTGTTACAAAATGAGTAAACATTCTATTGCTAAGTTACCTGACGGAGCATGTAATCATAGCCAAAGCTGGCAGTCGCATCTCTTGACATGTAATTGTACATCAAATCTGTTGCCAAAGAAACCTATGCCAAACAAAATAAGAACGGTACATTAAGCTGGTGGGGCAGTGAATCATAGCTAGGGGGCAATTTCAACAAATTTACTTCTAGATGGGTATCGTGCCATAAGACGACACAAAATATGAAAATATTTATATTTATATCATATTTCATATATATCGAGTTTAGAAAAAGCTTTGTACATAATGAATAAGATTAACCGATACCATTTGAAGATATAATGACGCAATCGTTAAAGATGTAAGACAAGAATCGAAGCTAATACATCAGTTATGGTGTAAGAGACAAAAGAAAACAACATGTGTAGTATAACTATGTGTTTGAAGCCCGTACTACATCATAATATCGAAGCCCGTGCATCGCACGGGCCATGCTGCCTCGTTTATAATAAAAGATAACCTAATCCTAATACTTGTAGGATAAGTAAAAGACTCACCAAATCCTAATAAAACTGCAACTCCTAATAATTATCTAAATATAATTAATATAACTAAATAATAAATCAGTTCATATTAATTCACTATCACTATTATAGTTTCAAACTTTAACCAATATGACTAACCATTTGACATGGTAACTACACCGTTAGTCTCTAATACATAAACAATTGCACCGTTGGTCCTCAATAAGTAACCCTAGTTAACTCAAAATACATATCCACCGCCCACCACCGCCACCCGCCCCCGCCACCCACCACCAATTACCACCAAAACCGCCACCCACTGCCACCACCGCCACGCACCACCACTGGTACGCCCCATGCCCGATTTGACCAAAATATTAAACTTTACGCGAAAACGACATGACCCAAAACTGACCTTTTATTACTCTTTAAATAACTGACAACAATC
>LBNU01038385.1:1931-14937 GCA_014162995.1 Artemisia annua | reverse complement strand
ATATAATTTAATAAGGTCAAAGATTAAAACTGTCAGAAATACGGGCTAAAATTTTTGAGACCGTCCGGATAACTGCCCCCATTTAGTACATGTGTTTTTTTTTTTTTGTATCACATGGATGGTCAGTATCACTTTCACAGTTTCATACTTTCATGTACCTTATAGCCACCGACTTTATGATCATCGTCATGACGATATATTAAATTAAAGAAAAATAACTAACATAGGCTAATCATCTGTTTTCTTTTGGTTTATAAGAATAAACAAGTGTGAACCATGATGCAAGTAGAATAAATATTTAGTTGAAGTACATAAAAAAAGAAAGGAAAAAAGAAACATGTCAAAAACAAATTTTATTTTACAGAAAATATAAAATAAAACCATCTAGAAATAAAGATGACTAATAGATTCTGAATGTCTGAACAACCACTGAAATATGAGTCAATAACTTTGACTAAGTTGGTTTTTCTAGTGCTCATATTTAATAAGCTTCAAAGATTTATTCGGTACATATATTTGGATATAACAATAAGCTTTAATGATTTATTAGTGAGTCCATTTTTCTTATACGCAAAGCCTAAATTAAAGTCATTTATATATGACTTGATGTAGGTTTTAACGAACGCGACGTGAAACGCAGAGTGACTGTACAAACCCGGACAAAGAGCGAGAGCGAGTGTCACTGGCTTACTTCTTCAATCCAAAGAGTGACATTCTTATTAAGCCAGCAACAGAGCTCGTTACATCTAACACACCTGCACTTTACCCACCCATGACTTTTGACGAATATAGACTTTTCATAAGAACCAAAGGTCCTCAAGGAAAATCGCAAGTTGAGTCGTTAAAATCTTCAAGATGACTAAATATTTCATCAGCCTCAGTTGAATGCCTTTTTTCATGATTTATGGTTATGTCATGTGTGAATAAAACTAGAAAAACAAGGGTGAAAAATACATCCAGAATTTTTTTTCCAGTGATCTTGAAATATATGGCTTGTTACATTAACGTTTATTACATGAACTTTTTTTACATTAAATGAAAATTTATGTGGAACAAAAGATCAAGTTTGTTTGGTCTAAACTCTAAATGGCTGATCATTACGAAGGAATAAAATGATACTAAGATAGGGTTCTATAACGACTAATTCAAGTCTTACATGTCATTTTCTAACCAGATATCTATTGTATTCTTATAATTTTATCAGTACCGTCAAATTTCAAGAATGTAAATTGCCAAACCAACAACAAGAGTTGTAAAAGCTCTTTTGTTAAGCGCATACAAGAACGAAACTTAGGAGTACTAGCTATGTGTTCTTATTTGGCGTTTTACACATTTACTTTAAGCATATTAACCATTGCTTATCTCCATGTTATTTTGCAGATAAATAATCACTGGAATTTTCGGGAAGAAGTGGGCAATGATGATGGTTCAACAAATTAACCGTGAGAAACATAGCTATAGGGTTACATAGTGAGAATTGCGACAAATATTTAGTCAATGGATATCTAAAACCCACTAAGCCCTTGCGTCAGAGAATGATTGGATGTCTAAAGACGCAAGCTAATTTTTTACGTAACATTATTCTTTTCAAACAATAAAATGGAGTTACCTCGCCCATCAGGCGAGTCCTGTCAAATAATACAATAGAGCCAGCCCGTCCATTGGATGGAGCCTGGAATCTAGTCTTTTTTTGGGTAAAGGGTTAACACACCCTGGCAAAATACATTACACCAAAAAGCGTTGAAGTACAAAGGATGAGGGCGTACACCCCTCATCTCAGTCCGTTAGGACACTTACAGACTCAAATATAAAAATGACAAACCATTCTTATAACTAGCCTAGACCACCTATAAGAGAAAAACTCTTATAACAAATACATGAACATAAAACTACAACGACTATTAAGTTACAAATAGAAACATCAAGTAAAAAACTTGAATCATCTCATGTGACATGTCGTCATAGAAGTCCATAACCTTCAACGATGCAGTCGAAACCAAGGTAAGATAGTAAAGCACCAATCCACACAATAGATCGAACAACTACACCGATCTTCATTGATCTAACCAGAACCAAACCAACACTACAACTTGATCCAATACCTCATCTACTACGAGTTTCAAAGCGCAAGAAACTCAAGCTAAGAATGAAAACCATTGTATCTTGATCAGTCGTAGACGAAAGCCTGGAATCTAGTCTTTTACTATAAAATAAGAGAAAAACGTTTTGTGCCAATCTATCCTTTTATTGACGAATATGAGAGCTTAATTGCAAAATCGTAAAAGTATAACTGTATGATCAAGATTGATTATAACATATATAAACGCTTATGTTCATTGACTTTGAATTATGTGAAATATCATATTAAACTTCTCAATTAATAACATTAAATTTGATCATACTTTTAAACCTGAACATATATAGTTGATCATAATTGTAGTAATTGTCTGAAAGTAGTTCGTGTGTACAAGGGTTAACAAATTATAATATGTCTAAACTTAAATAATTTGAATTATGTGAAATATCATATTAAACTTCTCAATTAATAACATTAAATTTGATCATACTTTTAAACCTGAACATATATAGTTGATCATAATTGTAGTAATTGTCTGAAAGTAGTTCGTGTGTACACGGGTTAACAAATTATAATATGTCTAAACTTAAATAATTTTAATTGTAATACCCAAAATCGATAGATGCACGGGATTATAAATATCAAAATGAAAGCATGACTTATAAGCAACTCCGAACAATATAGTCAAAATATAATTATTAATTGTACTTATAGTCTGAACAATGTGCGTTGAAGATCACAATTAAGAAACATTAAACACATACAAATTCTTAAATGCCCTTATATTAAGCTAAAAATATTTAAATAAATCTAATCTATTTGTAAACCCGTACATGCACAAAACTTATAATTTAGTTACAAGAATAAACTATTTGTATGGGTATTGGCTACTGAATGATTCTATTATATAAACAAGTAAGAGGGCCCGCTGCGTTGCAGCGGGAATTTTCGAAGAATTTTTGCGATAATTATTTAGAATAATATTTGGGTGGGGCTTCTCGTTGTAAGATCGTGGTATGTTTTTTGCCGATACGTACTTTATTTGTTTAGAAAAAATGTTGTGTGAAGCTATATTTGTAGTTGTCGTACGACGTCCTTTTTGGAATGAATGTTATGTCGGGCACCAGTATGTTACAGCGTGGCTAATTTTAACTATTATAGTTTTAAAAAAGTTTATGATAATTTTAAAGTTATTTGATAGATTAAGGGTGCATTTTGAAAGTTTTTTTATTTAGAAACTATATATATTAAACTTCAACATTTTTTATAAAATCGTACGTACGTTAAAAGTATATCACTATTGGGCTTGTTTTGTTCGTTATCGAGAGGCCTTTTTGCTAGTATTTTTTTTATTCAAGAAATCGGTATGTATCTATTAGATATTTGGCAAATAAAGTTTGTTATATAAAAGTGTCGTAAATATTAAGAAGTTCAGGGTTTATTTTGTAAATTTGCTTTTTTTATTACTAATATTCCAATTATTTTATATGGGCACGAATAGAGAATGCTAAGTGGTTTTTTTATTGGGCACGGAAACCTATTTCCACCTCTTTAGTATATATAGTTAAAGTTAATTAGAGGGACTGATTCGGCATTTGAAGATGGATATGTAAGTATCAAATTTAATGTTATGGTGAGTGTGTGCTCATATGATTATGTATGCGTAATGTTTTAAAGCATTTTGGTAGATTATGATTTTAAAAATCAATGATAATAATGAAAATGTTAAAAAGCCAAGTGCAGCGGGTTATCTCATAAACAAGTCATTAAAAAGTAAAAACCATGATGCAAAATTGACAGGTTATTCTATAATCACTAGGGGTGTTAAAAAAACTCGAGAAGCAGACAAACTGATCAGAACCGCTCAATCCAAAACTGAAAAAAGCCGAAACCGAAGAAATCGAAACCGAAAAAACTCGCTTATCACAGTTCGGCTACGGTTGTTATTTTTTGTTATTCGCGGTTAACCGCCGAGCCATGTATAATACATACATGAAGGTTTTTAACTAAAGATTCAAATAATTGTAATTTTATTCTATAACAACTTTTTTGGTCCTAATGTAAACATTTACTAAACAAAGATGTGTGAAGATTGATTAATATGATTGTAACCAATAAACTTTGAATAATTTTTTTTTTTGTTAATGTGTATATGTTTATTTGAATGAAATTATTGTGACGGAGTAACTCTAATATGAATTTATTTTATTCAAAGTTGTTGAAACTAGACCTTGATAGATCTTTGAGCCTGTGTGGATCGATAGTATACCAATGTAATCAAAAGCACACTATAAGAGAATCTCTGTATCACTTGTATTCTAAGCGGAAAATCAAATACAAGAACAAATAACTAAAACACTTTGATCCTCTATGGATCTTCTATTAATCACTATTGATTGTAATGTGAGTTTGTACATAATGCATTGGCCGTGGGTTCCTTTTATACTACAAGAAACCCTAAACCTTCTTACAAGAAACGAATAATCATAAAACTATAAGATATATTCTATACATCTTGTCCTAAAATAAACAAAACATATCCGATCTTTATCATTCCTACGGATGACCTATACCAGCAGGAATCGGATATCAGTAGAAACAAATTCGTCAGCAGAAACCATAACATTTCAGCAGAAACACGTCAGCATTAGACTTCAGCAGAAACCAAGAATTCCTAACAATCCTCCCCTAAACTTGAATTTGACTAGGTTAACTTCAAGTTTCTTGATAGATCTTTAACTGGCAGAACGTGAGGATTAAGACTATTGCATGTGCAGCAAAATGAAGTACCAGCAGCAACCAATTCTATATCAGCAGCAACAAGTAACTATCTCTGAAGAACAAGGAACCAGCAGCAACTTCCCTATGTCAGCAGCAACCAGAACCAACAGCTACATGAATAGATTTGATAAGCCTTTACCAAGTAGCTACTCACTCTTGGGCTAGCTAGTCCTTTGGTGGAATCATGACATCACCCTGGTGAACTAGTAACAAGTCCAACACTCAAAACGTGAATCAGTGGTGTGTTGGAACACCATAATGATTTTTGGCAAATCATCACAGCCATAAACGGATTTGAAATGTCTTTACCTGTAGCCGTTTGCTCAGGACTAGCCAATCCTTTGGTAAGAAATTACCTTGGTGAATTGATTAACAAATATGGATTTCCACTGCCTTTACCACAAGCCATATACATGTGGGCTAGCCAATTCTTTGAATGTCCAAAGGATAAGATCCATGGTGAATTGATGACCATTTCACTCTCAGAAGTGAAACATGGGTGAGTGAAGTACCCTATGGTTTTTAGCAAACCATTACAGCTATCAATAGATTTGATGTGTCTTTACCAAAGCTGTACGCTTTGGACTAGCCAACTCTTTGATAGAACAGTCAACATCATGGTGAGTTGATAACCATATAAACCTGTATACAACAAAGAGTGACAATACTACAAAGAAAAGTTAGTGATTTTTTTTTTTTTTTTTTTTTTTTTTTTTTTTTTTTTTTAACTAAAACAAAAAGAAAAAATAAAAGTATGAAAAATATACAACAATAGAATAGCATACTGAAGACATACAAAGATCAAGAAGCTCTGTGTGTCCTGATCTTAGACTTGATCAATCGAATCAATTGTTCAGCAAAAGTCCTATCATTCCCAATTGGATTAGGAGGAATCTCCAACTTTTGCCTTAGCATCTTCTCCATCAAGTTCACAGACAAAGGATAATCCTTGTCTAAGAACATAGACACAGTCAAACCAGTAGTAGTTTCTATCACATGAACAAAAGGGATAGGATAGTACTTCCAGCTACTAACTTTCCACTTATGATTGTTCTTCCAAACAAGAAAACTAGCACCAGTTGATGACTCAGAATCAAAGAGCACTTGAAGATCTCCTAACAAATAAAGCCTTGCACCTTTAGCAGTATGAGTGGAATAGTACTTAGTCACCATACCATAAAGTGTAATGAGATCTTGTCAATCCACAAGGTGCAAAATTTTTCTCAAAAAGGTGAAGCTCATAGTGGACTTAACTATCCTATGGATAGTATTAACTTGATCAGCAATCACCTCCCAATGAACCAACACATTGAAAGAACCTTCTGGAAAATCTTCAATTGACTCGTCCTCAATAAATGAGCTATCTTCAGCCTCTAAATCAACATCTTCAGAATAGCCTCTCCTTGTAGCCATACGTTTCATTCTTCTACCAGGAGTATAAAGGGCATCCCTAGGAGGAGTAGGAGGCTCATCTACAGAAGCATTAGGCTCATCAGTAGCTTTGTGTGAAGCTGAAGTATCAGTACCAGTATCCACTTGAGGTGGAATATCATCAGTTAAAGGTTGTGCCATTGATTCATCTTCTTCAATCCTTGATTATGTTGTTTGAGCTGCAACTTCAGCTTGAAGGTCTGCAGCTAATTGCCTAGCAGCTTCCTCACCAAGCATATATTCCATCACCTGTTTCTTTGTTCTGGATTTGGGAAGAGGATCCTCTATCACCATTGGAGCTTTACCCTTATCAGCAGTTCTGATAAGAGAAATAGCAGCAGGAACAGAAGTAGACTCTTCAGCAGAAATGGTAGTCCCAGAAGCCACATCAGCAGTAGTGTGAACTTGATCACCAGCAGAAATAGGTAAACCCTGTTGTGACTCCAAGGAGATAGAAGTAGAATCCATATCACCCATTGTGTCAACAGGATCCTGGAATGAGACATCAGGAGGAACAACTTTATGACCTTCAGCAGATCCACCAAAATCAACAGAGTCACCTGCCTTGAGCCTTTTAGTGGGTGGTTCTGCAAAAGAATCCACAATCCTTGGTAGAGTTGGATGAGGAGCAGACAACCCAGATCTCTGCTGAAGAGATACAAACCTATTATAGTGCCTAATCAATTGTTCATCTGAAAAGGACCACACTTGAGTCTTACTCCATCCACGATTATAGAAAGAACCACTCATATTTTTAACATAAACCCTCATGAGTTCTTTTTGTTGAGCTTGAGTAGGTGGTCTATCTCTTTTGGCTTTGGCCTTCAGCTCATCTGCAGCTCTTTTCCTTTGCTTCATAATCTCAACAATCTTAGTAGCATAATCTTCAGCAGGAGTATCTGCACCAAGAATGTCTCTTGCAAGTGTTGGATCAGAAACAACTCGAGCTCCAATACTCATCCAGTCTGCCTCATCAAAATCAGATACTTGAGCATCTAGTTCCTTTCTTCTTGCAGGTGGTAGAGTAGAAACATATGAGACTGTAGCCTTTTGAAGTTCATTATCATATTGAGCCTGCAACTCCTGAGTCAAGGCTTTACTCTTCATCTCATCTTCATATTCCTTCAGGAGTCTGGCTTGCTCAAGTTTTTCTTGCTCTGATATAAGAGCAGAATCAAAATCTTCTTCATTCAAAGTGACTTGGGCCATGTCAGAAGAAGCACTAGAGGGCAAGTCATCAGAAGGAATAGGAATAGGAACAACAACAGAAGAAACCACTGAAAAAGGTTGACCAGTAGAAACACCTTGCAGGGTATCATCAGGAGAATCCTGAACACCTTGATCAGCAGAATCATGACCAGTATGAACATCAGCAATATCAGTAGAAGATGGAACACCAGCATCAGGAGAAATCACAAACTCTTGTCCAGCAACAAAAAGTGTGGAAGCAGCTTCTGAATGATCAACAGAACTAACACCAACATCAAAATCCACATCCATTGGAACTTCCAAATCAACCTCAGTAGGAACAGAGGTGGTAGCAGCTTCATGTACCCCATCCTTAGTACTGACTGGCACTGGAGAACCCTTACTCAAATATTGTCTTGTCTTTCTCTTCTGAAATATGATTGGTCCCTTGGGTTTGCTAGCATCAGCAGCTTTAGGAGTGGGAGAAGGTGTCTGTTGAGCCAGAGTGACATCAGCTAAAACATGTAGAGAATCCAAATTTAAATCCTCCTGCTCATCCTCTGACTCCACTACAAGCTTCCTTTTCTTCTTCTGCCCAAGTTGAGCTTCTAACTCCTGAACTCTCTCAGTCAATTCATCAACCTTGCCACCAAGAGTTGCCTTTGTGTCTGCAAGTTCCTTTTTCAGACCTTCCACCTCTCTAACATACCTGTTGAGCAAATCATATATCTTTGTGAGAGTAGCAGGGTCCTCAGCTCCATCAGCAGGATTACCTGATGATTTAGGAGCTTCATAGGACCTATCAGGAGAAACATGGAGACCATCAGCAGTTTGAGTGTCCTCAACAAAAATCTCTCTAGTTGGACTAGGAGACCCTTGTATTTGGGAGGAAGATGGCTCACCATGAGACTCAAACACAGAAGTAAACATTTGTTCAACAGGGGTTCCTCAGTGGCAATAATAGGTTCAATGAGGGGCTCAACTATGGTTTCCTCTGTCACATGGGTGGAACTAGGAGTTACTGGAACACCTATGGGTCTAGGAGAAGGGTAGGACAGGTCATTATCATCCTCACCAGCAGAATGAACTGGTTCCACTGGGACATTAGGTAGCTCATCAGGAGCGATGGGTCCTGGGGATAGTGGTGGCTGGTCATCCGCAGCAACTGATGCAGTTGCATCAGCAGAATTGGATGGACCACCAGTAGCAGCTGTGGATGTGCCTGCATCAGCAGCATCTGGTGCATTTGCATCAGCAGCATTTGCCCCACCAGCAGCATCTCCATCACCAACAGCCACATTGCCAGCAGGCAACATAGCAAGTGTCAAAGGGTGATGCACCCCAGTAAAATTGGTGGACATAGAGGCAAACAATTTTGTGGTCAGTCTAGAAATTGGCCTATGGGTCTTGTCCTCTGTCTCAATACCTAAAATCATTTGTAAAAATCTAGGATACATGAGGAATTTGTGTTTCTTATCCTTAATATTGTTAAGCATTTCCTCAAAAATGTATCTAGACCAATTAAAAAAGGTACCTTGAGAAAGACACATAATGCCACAAGCAAGTGCAGTGGAAAATTGATCCCAACCCCCTGACTTGGGACTCAAGCATTGAAGAAGTGTGTGGACCAAGAACCTCCATTTTGGACATAGCCTAGCTTTGTACCAAATCTTTTTACCACCATCATGATGACACCCAATACTCTGCAAACCAGCATGTATAACATCCCAATCTGTATGAAAATCACCCCCCCTCATTAGCAAACCGTAGTTGAGTCCTTACAGTGGACTCAGTAACAACATATTCGACCCCATATATGGTAGCTGAAATCACTGTAGGTTGACCCTCATTAGTTCGATCTTTAGCCGTAGCCCAGAATTGTTGAACCAGGGATTCATGAACAATTGTTGGGTAATGAGTAAGAGCATAATGAAGGTTTGATCTTTGTAGAAATTCAATCATGGGTGCATATAGATCATATCCCTTATGCCCAGTTGCTTGTTCCAAAAATGCAATTTTGTTGTGATCGGGTTTGAACTGAAGAACTGCCATTGATGTTTTGTTATGATTGAATGATGAAAGTGATAAGTTCTGAAATGGGTTTGGGTATTTAAAGAGAGGGAATTAGTTATTTTGGTCGTGAGATACACACGTTAGGTTAATTATAGTAGTTACCTAATCGTGGTAGTGAATTGGCAAGAATCGTGGAGAGAATCTTTGACCAATTTTGACTTTACAGTTTTCCCTAAATAAAAACCCAAATTTTAACCAACAGCAGAAACCATTGGTCAATCAGCAGAATCCAAAGTTGTTTGAACGTGGTTAATGCTGATATCCGCATCAACAGTATTGAAAGTCAATCAGCAGAATTGACTGTCAATCTGCAAAAACCATCCATCCATAGAAAGTTTACCTCAGTAAAATATCTTCTTTTATGGTCAACGTGATCTTTTAGAAAATATCTTAACTTTATACTTTCCAACCGTCCCTTATTCAATGGCATTAACTCCCAATTAAACGCAATCAGGCCTATAAGTAAGGCTTCAAATCACAATTCACCCAAATCAAAGCAATCCCTAGTCCATAATCCTGCAATTAAACACCAAATCCTTCCAATAAGCAGAAATCATGAACCCTAACCCTGACACAGTGGAGGTTTCATCCGATTCCTCATCTGATTCAGAATACAACTCATGGGGAACCTACTTTCCACTAGGGTGTCCTAGTAGAAAACGCCTCACAAAGGAGCAAGCTCGCAAGAAGAAGCATGATACTGACATCCCTGAGGAGCCATACTGGTTGTCCTTCTTCCCACCTGAGGATCAAATGCCTCTCAACAATCCGGATGTACCCTTTGGCCAATACTTTCCATCCCTGCCACCTGAAGATGATGCCCCTGCAGAAGAAGGGCCTTCTCAGCCACAACCAAATCCACCTCCATCTTCTTCTGAGGAAGACAATTAGGATCCTGATGAGTCTGAGGCTGAAGATGACTCTGAGAGACTTAAGAGGGTCTTTCAGCAGGAACTTGAAAAGGCTGCTGGAACTCTCAGCCAAATTCCAGTGCCGGGGAAACCACCACGACTCCCAAAGCTACCAAAGCAAGTTCTTGGACTTGTGTGCAAGAAGTTGTGGGTACCAGGGAAGCATGGCAAAGGTGTTGGGAAGTTTTTGTCTGACCCCAAGAACAAGGGGAAGAGGAAGAAGGATTAGAGGGTTTGTAGGGTGTGTTAGGCTAGGTTATGGTGTAGATGGGTTGTTCGTTTTGTCTTCGTTTTTAATCCCATGTAATTTGCTTTAATCAATGAAATTTCAATTCTACTGATTGCAATTCCACTTATCTCAATTCTACTGACTTGTAGGCCAATTCCACTGATTTGTTCTTCAATGCATCAGTAGAATCAACTGCAGAAGCAACTTACATGTCCTGCAATTCTACTGACTTGATCGTTCATCAGCAGAATCCACTGCATCAGCAGAAATCAATTCTGCAAAACAGACACAGAAAGCAAAACACACAAGACAAACTAAAACACAAAAAATTAGTTTATACAAATTATACAACAATACACCTGCAAAACAGAATTAGTGAACCAAATCATAAGAGAAAGCATAATTTACAACATTAATCCTCCCCAGAGGCATATGCCTCCCCTCAAACAAAGCATTCAGGGGTTAACCATCCCAATGTGGACAACTAAGTAGTTAAACCTAGGCCCATCAAAAGCTTTTGTTAACAAATCAGCCACATTGCTATCAGTATGAATTTTAAGCACCTGGATTAAGTGTTTCTCATTAGCATCTCTAATAAAATGGTGCCTAATTTCAATGTGCTTAGTTCTTTGATGAAAAACTGGATTTTTAACAATTGAAATTGTGCTTTGATTATCAATATAGATTTTGGTGTTCATAAAGTTATACCCATAATCAAGCATCTGATTCTGGAGGGTCCAAAGCACTTGTCCACAACAATTGGCAGCAGCAACATACTCTGCTTCAGTAGATGAGGTAGCCACAATGGTTTGCTTCTTGCATTGCCAGGAAATTAATCTTCTCCCTAAGAATTGACAACCTCCTGTAGTGGATTTTCTATCCAGATTGGCACCAGCATAATCACTGTCACTATAGGCTTCCAACACCAAAGGAGAATCTTTTGGGTACCAAAAGCCTAACTTAGGCTGGCCTTTAAGATACTTAAAGATCTTTTTAACAGCATTAAGCTGTGAAGTCAATGGTGTGACTTGATGCCTAAAACAAGCACTGACTGCAAAAGTAATATCAGGCCTTGAAGCAGTTAAGTACATGAGGGAACCAATCATGGATCTGTAGAGATGAACATTCATAGCTTCATCTGGTTCATTCTGATTCTTGGGCCTTGGAGGTTCATAAGGTGTTGTTGCAGTCCTTAGATTCTCAAAATCAAATTTCTTGAGAATATCTTGCACATACTTTTCTTGATGAATAAACATTCCTTCAGGCTTTTGCTTCACTTGTAACCCCAAGAAGAAAGTAAGCTCTCCCATAGCACTCATTTGAAACTAACTCTTCATTAAAGTTTCAAATTCCCTGCACCAAGCTTCCTTTGTGGAACCAAAGATGATATCATCCACATAAACTTGCACAAAAATGATATCTCTAGAATTCTTCTTTATGAAGAGGGTTTTGTCAATAGCACCTCTTCTATAACCATGTTCCAAAAGAAAGTTGGACAATCTTGCATACCACGCTCTGGGTGCTTGATGAAGTCCATATAAAGCTTTCACAACCTTGTACACCTTCTTTTGATTCTGTGGATCTTCAAATCCTTTAGGTTGAGTGACATAGACCTCCTCATCAATCTTGCCATAGAGGAAAGCACTTTTCACATCCATTTGATAAACTACAAAACCCATTGATGAGACGAAAAGTGTTACGCTTTTAGGGGGTCATTTAAGCCCTAATTCGTGTAAATGTGATCAAATATTGCCCTAAATCGTTCCTTTTGTCATTTTAGGTACTTTTGAGAAGAATTCTGGAAAACATGCATATTTGGACGTTTTTGGAGCATAAAAGTGAAGAAAACGACAAAGTCTCAAAAGAAGCAGGAATTACTACCTGACGGCGTCAGAGTCACAAGGTGACGCTATCAGCAAGCCTTGACAAAAGAGTGAAAACCAATTTTCAAATAACGGGCCAGAAAGAATTTGGAGATTTGCACCTGACGCCATCAGGTGTTAATAGGTGTAGGCCGTCAGGTTATGTTTTAAAGAGTGACGGCCCAGAAGGCAACAAAGGGTGACGGCGTTAGAAGTGGATCTAGGCCATCCGAGAAACCTTATAGCGGCGGGCTGACGGCGTCAGACCCTATAACCTGACGCCGTCAGAGTGTAAAAGTCTATATATAGTTTTCTATTTTTCATTCATTAGTGTGGAACTTTGTGGAGAACTTTTGGCACCAAACCCTAGACGAATTTTCTGTACTTTTTAAGGTTTCCAACCCTTGGAACCCTCATGCTTAATTAAAGATAAGACTTCACTTCAATTCAATCA
>LBNU01038383.1:972-28779 GCA_014162995.1 Artemisia annua | reverse complement strand
AAATCATATATCGGATTTGTAAAAATCATATTATATTGAAAAAATCATATATTGATCGGTTAAAATCAAATCATATATGATTCTTACCGAATCATATATGATTTTTTAAAAATCATATATGATTCGCTAATGATCATTATATGATTGATTTACACGAATCATATAGATTTTTACAAATATATATTGATTTTTCTCGGCGGAAGATTTTTAAAAAAAAATCGTCAAAAAAAAAAGTTCGTGCGAAAGTATATAACAAGCGCTGTCATGGTATTATAGAAAAGATTGATTAATTCTCGTCCGATGGTATTTTTTTTGGTTAGACTTGACGATTTACCGTTTGCAAGATATTTTGTTTAAAAAAAAGGTGGAAAATAAAAATTGGTGCCTGATGTGATTGGTTATTGGGTTCTATGCCAAATATGAGATGCATTGAGTCATACTCATGCGACGTTTATAGATCTGTTATGTCGATAACACTTTTAGGATGCTACCACAAATCGGGTGAAATTCCTAATGAATCGATAACCAAATTCAAATCAAACCGAATTTTCGAAAATCGAACAGCGAACCGAATTAATTATTCGATTTTTCGTTCGGTGTATATGATCTTTGGCAAAATGAAACCAAACCGGAAACTAATCGAAAACTAAATTCAACAGGCGATGGTTAAATATATATGTTTGGTTATATTATATTAAACAAAAAAAAAAAAAAGAAAAAAAAAAAAGGAAAAAAAAAAAAAAAAACGTCTTTGCCTGAACGTAATATACATTTTTAAGGGTTTGAAATTTTTGTTTTGCTAAACATCTATATCTAATAAATAAATATTAAATTACTGTAATTGGATGTACTCGGACTCAGATCCAAAGACACCGAACCGAGATTGAAATGTCGTTTTTAGTCGGTCTTCAGTGTCACCTAGAACATTTTTTTAATCCCGGGGAATCCGGAACTAACCGCGGCGACAAAGGGCGCCTGTGTGCTTTACGTGAGAGCTGTTATTTTGATAATCATAAAACGTATAGTAACACAGCGTCTCACTAAATAGTGATATACACGTCTGACACTCCCACAAATGAATCCTTAATACACTTTGTTTCATACTCATTATAATGATATAAAAATGTATATTATTAATTTACCCCGCAGGTTGATCTATAGAGAAGGTTTACCGCTGCTTCTTATTACAGAATTTACCGGTATACGACTGAACTTCCCTGATCGGTTTTTCAATATTGTTCAACACGACAATTATTTTAACCCCGGATTGCTCATCGGGTAATGTAATATTTATCATTTTACAACATCTGTTATATCTATTTGGTACTTAAATTTTATTTCTAGCAAACTCGGTTACGCCGTATTCACTAAAACTACTAAATAATTATTACAATAATAAGCTCAAAGAAGTTATACATCTAAATCTTCAAAGTCTTCCAACCAAAATCCCTCTTCTTTCATCCACAATCAGCCCCTGCTATTGATCAAAATACTGCTCGTTAAGTCAAAGTACTGCTTGGAAGATACAGGACTGAATGTATTACTTAGAACCCCCTTAAGAAAACCAATCACTTACAAAATCTTCATTATTTATGTTCACTATAACAATCTATGAATTGCTAGTCCTTTTTTGTCTATTTATTACTTATTAGTTAGGAAATTATAATATACTGAACATAATAGGTTCTAAAAATAGTCACACATACACTTACCTCTAGTAATCGTTATCAATGCAGGTATGTAATAGTTTATTTTTCTCTCTTCCTCTCTACCTAGTGCCCGGCCAACAAAACAAGAACACAGAAGCTACGAGGCCATTAAATTTTTCCCATTCAGATGTGACCTTACAAGCTCATCTAGTATCATACACATATATTTAGGCGCTCTGATTAAAGACCGATGGTTGTGCTTATATGTAAGGTTGTTCATCTTCCATATAAGTCAGAGTCATCTATCTACGTTCAAGTTGCTGCTAGTTGTTCGTGCCTAGTATTGTCAAGATTTCCAATTCGTTCGGTTTTAGAGACCGATATGTTAGATCTTCATAATGTTAGTACCGTATTGTACTATACATTCACCATGAGGTGAGTTTTCATAGGCCGCGCTTTCGTTTTTCTTCACTACATTTATTAATGTTAGTATCAGGAATTCTCACGGGGGAGAATACAGGTTTGGTCAATCATTTTTAATTATACGAACCCAGGTTACAAATTTCATATATATGAGTTATAGATAAGGTATAAGTTTTACCCTCATTATGCCCATCTTGCTATAGATGTCCCCTTTTGTATATAATCATGACCGTTATAATCTGCTCTAATACTATATAAGCGATTGGGTGAGTGGATAGATCATATTGAGGGTTGAGCCTCCATCCGTTTGGTCAAACTATACGTGAGCCGTTAGCGGATGTACATTTCAGTTTTATTCGTATTCATATTTAGGTGTCTAGGGCATAAGACAACTTCTCTTGAGGGGGCTTCTCATTTTCCGGACATAAGGTTTCTGAGTCATTGAAAGCTTCAGCTATCTGTCTTTTATACTTTCTTATGCGATGACTTATGTCATAATCTGAATTATCATAAGTTATGGTCTCGAGAGTAATATAACATACTTATATCCATCAAACGTAAGGGATTTTCTCACCAACTTTCATGTGGAACGCTTATTGTGTAGCGAGTGTAAATTCTTCCAGGGTATTATCATCATTTCATGGATGTATGATGGACCACTTTCATTTGAGAGTCAGCTAGAAGAAACCCTATACCCGTAAACCCTTAAAACTAAAGGTCGTCGACTATGCACTCTCAACGAGTAGTAGTTACTAATGCACTTATGTCATCGTTTGATTCAAACTTGTACTTGTTTTCAAAACTGCAACTTACATTGGGACCTATGTTTGTAAACTCTGATTTTTATTATATTCCAAGACGTGTATTTTCTAAACGAGACTTCAACATCCGAAAATAGGTCGTTCCTATCTCAATACTTGTGAGGAGTTTCCATGAAAGTTAACATCCCGGGTATTCAAATCCGCTGCCTATAACAGAGGTACAATTCAGGGCCCTGTAGATTCAACTATACAGTGTCGCATTCATATCATAGTATATACTATACATTATACTATATATAATATTATACAGTATATATATTATATACATTATGGGCGGAAAATTTGAAAAAAAAATCATCAAAAAAAAAAGTTCATCGAAAGTATATAACAATGCATATCTATAGAAAGATAATTTAATTCTCGTCGCGATGGTATTTTTTTTTGTAGCTTGACGATTTACGGTTTGCGAGATATTTAAGTTTTAAAAAAAGGATGGAAGTTTATTTTTTTTTATTTTGATAAAAAAATTGAGTGGCTAAGATTGCTTGATTGGTTTTATGGTAAAAATTGGATCTATAAAGAACTTTTGGCGATCTATAATAATTTTGAAAGGGAGCAAATTACATGTTCCTAATGGATGGTTTGAAACTTTTATTCTTTGTCTAGTAACAACTAACAAGTTTTGGGCATGTCTGATAGATTGGGGTGAGGATCCTCTTCTATTACTTGACTTAAGTTGGGCATTTGTGAGCCATTGGATTTGATCCAATGGCTCAAATCAAAAAAAATTTCTTTTTTATCAGCAAACAATACAACGACAGCAGTTATGCAGAAAATTACAGAAAATAAAATAAAAATAAAAAAACAAATAAAAAATTACAGAAAATAAAAACACACTAAAACAGTAAAATATGCAAATTATACAATGAATGCAATCTATCTAATATACAACAAGTTAGTGGTTAGAATCTAAAAACCTAATTAAAATACTAATCAGATTAACACATAACAATTCACTCCCCAGCAGCGGCGCCAAAAACTTGATGCGCGTGATGTGTCGTTGCGGTTTAGCAGTATTAATGCCTACTCAAGTTTTAAATTTATATTTAGCCGGCTTATCAATAACACACACTTAACGAGCAGTGTACCCGGTCAGTTTGTATATAATGGTAAGTAGAGTGTCGATTACTAAGAGTGGAACGTATTATCTAGTTATCCTAATCAGTATTTTAATATCCTAAGTTAGTTTTACAGCCTAATCTAACGAAATGGGGTTCAGCCTGAGAGACTGGCACAGATTAGTTATATTAAACAGTAAATCAAACTAATGAGCACGAATCAGCGAATAACATACACGTACACAGATAGATAATTAGAGACTATAAAAAGACATGTTCTGATAATTAAGTAGCTTGTCACTTGTTTTATTGCTAGTTTTATATGAAGTGTATATTAATTAAACCTATCTCGTTGGTTTCATTATATCGGTGAGTAAACCCTTAATGATTACTTATGACTATCCTATTTATCCAAAGACGTCAGATTAAATAGGCCAGGAAGGGGCATGGCAGCCAAAGCAATGCTCAGCTAGACACAGAGGTTATCAAAGCACTAATATAAATTCACCAAAGACATCAAACATATAAACTTTAATTGATGGGAAAGCAATTTTAAGGCGGGCATATGATTTTCCGCAGTCACATAATACCGGCCATCAATCCTGATGAATTAAAGTGTACTATTATACTAAAACAAAACTACTTAATGAATTGAATACATGCAGGACCTTCTTACAGCTCTAGTATCTTCGTTTAGGGTGTGTCTTGTGTTGCTTGTTCGTCTGAATTCGACTCCTTAGGGTTATGTTGCACACAAAATTCGTCTAGGTCTTGGGGTATTTATAGTCTCTGTCTGAGGGCTCGATGCGGCGCATTGAGTAAGTAGATGCGGCGCATTGACTTAACTTCGCGTGGGGTCCAAGATTATTATATTCTGGAATATTCGTACACCATCTTCAGATGTGGCGTAACTTAATTCTTGTATGCGGCGCATGTCCTTCAGTTGTCTTGGATTGTTTCTGGTGAAGTCTTGATAGTGATACGCCGTATGTTAAATGTATAATGCGGCGTATCTGGAGTAGAACAAGCTTGATCTTCTTCGTTGACCAAAGTTTCATATGCGGCGCATGACAGATTTACATGCGGCGCATTCTTCAAAGTCAAGCAATGGTATTCGAATTCATCTAAGTATGATATTACGGCGTATCTGTTGAGAGAGATACAGCGCATCTTCTGGATCAGTAGACTTTTGACATCTCGCATGTTTTGCTCCATAATCAGTCCAAAATCGCCAAGTTTCACCTATTACTTGTTTTTACCTGAGAATCACTAAAGTAAACATTAAAGCACCGATTCTCATAAATAATATAATAAAACAAGTCAAATAAATAGGATAAATGATGATGATAAAATGTACTTATTTGAGTTCATCAAATATCCCCCCACTTGAACTTTACTTGTCCCCAAGTAAACCTTAGATTTAATCTTATGAAAATGTATCCTAAAAGGTATTAGGATTTATTTTTAATAATTAAGCACGTATTCGTTTCATCATAATCACGCAACCAACCACTTAACGAAGTAGAAACAAAATAATTTTTCAATATAAAAACAATTCTAAATCGTTTAGTTGCTTAGTTGTGACGAATATTCTATCATAAGCTTGACAAGTATACGCATCTCCACCACTAAAGCCAAGGAGTAACAAGTCTAAAGTGGTAAAAAAGGGTTTTGAGGCTTAAGGGTTGAACCTAGCTTCGTTCAAACATCTCCTGTACAAACTTAGTAGATTGCTAGCGCGAGTCCTCGACGCTTCAACTAACGGATGGTCACTAGTGCACTTCTTGGATCGCTGACGCGTTATTTGCATAACGGATGGTCACCAAGTCACACACTAGATCGCTAGCGCGCTAGTCAATTAATCTAATACTCGGATGGTCACTACCTTATTCATACATTCAATATTCTTACTTAGCCATCATCATATCCGGATGCTCGAAAGCTAACGACGAATATAATAATACGGTTGGGTAGGGATAATATTTAGGATATAAATTGGTGTAAAATGAAAAATAAACAAAACAAATAAATTAAAATCCTAAGTGTGGTTAATTACTTTCCCAACCATCCCATGAAGAAGACTCATATCATTGAATAACTCGCGCTTTTGACTCATGTAACTCAGGCTTTAGGTAGACACGAATTATACTCAATAAAATCTTAAACAAAGAATAATCCTTAGTTGGCGTTCCCATAACGGCCAACTCTCATTTAATCCATAAATATAATACAACAAATAGTGGTGATATCTCCCACTTAATACAAAACTTTACATAAGTTGGTTAAAACAAACTCACAACTTCCTCTCTTTCTTTTTCTTTTCTATTTTTTCGATTATTTTTTTTTTTATTTTTTTATTTTTTTTGACATGTGTAAAATTTCACAACTTTTTCTATCACGATTTTTCCGGATAATTTTTCCATTCTTTTCATAACTTTCAGAAATAACTGTAATAGTGAAAGTAGTAAACACACGAAAAATAAACTAAAATTATACAATATGTACTTTCACTCCAATTGCATTGTGCAATTTCCCGACCTAACCAAAGATAATGAATTACGCACGCGAACACATGTAAATGTAAGGAAACACCACTTTGCCTAAAGTAACTTAACCACGGATTTTAATCTTTAGAGGGTTAGGCTAAGGTGTAAGGGGTGTAACGAAACATTTAACAAAGGTGTAAGAAACGAAAGGAATGGCTCTGGCGGGTTTTTCTAGGGGTATCTTACTCTAAAAGTGAGAGTTTAAACCAAAAGGGTTTATACGGGGTAACTAACCAGTGTAGCTAGTTAATACACATTACTTATAAAGGCTTTTTGTGGTGTAATCCTAGAAATTTACCAAGTTAGAACAAGTCCACTCCAATATATATCAATAATACTCATCATGGTTAGGTCTCGAATAGTATACAAGCCCAAGTTCTAAAGTTTACAAGTCACCGGCACACTAAAGTTTTAACCTTTGAAGAAATAAGGTTATGTGGTGCGTTATGTAATTTAGACTTAAACAAAAACATGCTAAAATTTTTAAATTTTGGTATTCATATTAAGCGCATTTTAAGCATATTTTGAAAAAGTTGTGGGACAAGTAAGCAATTTCTAAATTCTCCATCTCCCCACTTAAGTTAAACAACGTCCTCGTGTTTGTTGCTAAAGGTAAAAACTAGAAAATAAAAAGAATTGGAATGGAAAAACTCCCCCTGATATTTGCTCGGAATAGATCTTCCCATTATGCGTTTATGAGGCGCAAAAATCTACTTTCTTGTGGATGAGAAACGTTTATGCTTTATTATCGATGTTCCACAGAAAGTAAAGGAATCTATAATACCACCTAAACTTTAACACACCTGAGTTAAGAAGGTTCAAACTTGCATAATACATTAGTAGTTAGAAAAATAAAACTGTAAATCATCAGGCCAGTCGATGCGCCACATCCTATGGAAGAAGATGCGCCGTATCAAGCCTGGAATTAATACGAATCCGAATAAAAGATGCGTCGCATCCTTAACCAGGGATGCACCCCATTAAATAAACTGATAGAATGTTTTAAAGTCAAAAATAAAAATGCAGAAAAATAAAATACGATATAACTTGTGCAGATGATACGCCGCATCTTATGATGGAGATGCGCCGCATCTACTACAGGTCTGACAGACTCGACACAAAACAGAAAATAAGATAAAGATATCCGGGTTGTCTCTCGGTCAGCACTTTTCTTTATTACAGAGTCTTCAAGTTAGACTCACGTTCAGCTCCTTATTTTGTTCTTACTACGTGCCATCCTTATTATTTAATGCGAAAGATGTTACCATATAGTTCCGCGACATTTTCTTCTGATCGACTTAATCTAATATATTCTTTGATCTTCGTCGCAACATACTCTTCATGTAGTCCCGAAGAGTATTTGATGACTTCAAATTTTTCAGAAATTATCATAGGTGGGTTGTTATAAGTGATCCCAAGTAGTCGACATTTTCTCATGATGAACTCTTCTTCGTCTCTATCAACAAACTTAGAATAATGATCCGTATTCAAATAGTCATCAAGTTCTTCTATTAATTTTCTTTGTGATTCATCGTAATCATTATTGGGATAATAATTTACCAAATTAATAGATTGATAATAATCTTGGATCTCGTCCCATTTTCTTTTTAATTCCCATTGTAATCGTCGATAAAGCTTCGTGTAATCATCAAATTCTCTATGCACCCATTCCCAGAAAGTAGTATTTGATGCTCCATTTAGCTCTTTTAAGTATTCGATCCTACCTTTTTCTTGTAAAGCTTCTGCCCTACGCGGGCAATCTTCAACCTTATCATACCAGTCGTAGTCTTCAAAGTAAACATCGTTGCCAACTCGTTTCATTCCAATTATGCTTCCCCTATTACAGGTCCCATCATACTTCCAATCACAAGTTGGCCATTCACTACTTCCATTCTTGAAACGGAAAGGTTCACAAGTGTGATTAATATGCCCATATTCCCATGGTTTATCCCAAACCCATGGTATTTGATCGTTCCATTCATAGTACCAGGTGTTTTTGAATTCATCAAAAGTTTTGAATCCTGGTAGATCTCCAGTGAGCACATCAGCGTCAATTTGAAGAAGGTAATTCAATTCCTTGAATTGTTTGCACAAGGGTGTCTCGTAGTCAAACACGTCAATGTCAATNCAATCACAAGTTGGCCATTCACTACTTCCATTCTTGAAACGGAAAGGTTCACAAGTGTGATTAATATGCCCATATTCCCATGGTTTATCCCAAACCCATGGTATTTGATCGTTCCATTCATAGTACCAGGTGTTTTTGAATTCATCAAAAGTTTTGAATCCTGGTAGATCTCCAGTGAGCACATCAGCGTCAATTTGAAGAAGGTAATTCAATTCCTTGAATTGTTTGCACAAGGGTGTCTCGTAGTCAAACACGTCAATGTCAATGCTGATCAGTTCCTCAATGCCTTCCTTAATAGTTGAATCATCGCATGATGACTCATTGTTGCTTTCAATTTCCTCATCACCCCCTCTCGTCCAATATACCCAAAGTGCGTTCTTAGTGGCTCGATCCATGGTTTTATGGTTGTTGAACTTACTAGCTAACCAATCCGAAAAATCAATATTGTTAGGATCGTAGTTAATGTCAAAGCTAGTATTACAAATCATTTTCCTCCTTATTTCCATGAACTCATTGAATTGCTCTTTAAAACTTCGTGTCAGCCATGTCGTCACAATGCGTTTAACTTCATCTATAGGAGCAAGTTTTGGATCACCATATTTAAGTTCGAGCCATTTTTCTAAAGAGATATCCATCAACCTTACTAACCTTTTATGAAGCAGAATTTCTGATTCAGCATAAATTCTTTCATCATCCAGGCTGCCTTTGTCAAATCCCCAATAATGTTCGGAATAAGGCATATAAGAAGGTTGTAGAGGTTGGATATTTCCTTCATTATAGCTTTGGTCGTTTGATTTGATTACGGTATTAGTGGAGTTCATGTATTCAATTTGGAACTTCCCATTATTTTCTTCGATAGTAGTCCATACTAATCCTTTGGATACGATGATTGGCCATAAGAGGAGCAATTCATCTTCAGTGTAGCTCATTAGTAAGTCATAAGTGAATAACCCATCTTCTATACTGCTTAAGCGTTTGAATTCCATAAAAGGAATTTCAAGAGGAGTTTCCCAAGAAAATAAATCATCATCAATTGCGAGAATATTGAAGTTAACATCTTCATAAACTTCCAATGAGCAAAGGGGAACCATGGTGTTAGATTCTGATTTAAGCAAAGCATCGATTGTAGGTAAGTTGCAAGCAATAGCATCGAAATTTTCAAAGGGATCCGAAAGCAAGAGTTCCTTCTTCAATTCTGATCTTTCATTAGTGTCGCATATGGCTGTGAATTTACTCAGGCTGACTTCATAGTTTTCACACTCATCATCACTTTCCAGAATCAAAAGCTTCTTGGTGCCAGACTTTACATAATGCTTATTCTTTTTATGTTCCGTAGCAAGATATTCGTTCATTGAAATGTCTTCCATAGCAATACCTGTCATCATAGGTAGAATCGTCAGTAGGATTTGTTCGCTGGAAGAGAAATTGAATAATTAGGAAACAAATATTAAGGATAAAAGTTGCTGATATCTGCAGACGATGTGCCGTATCCTGGAAAAGGGATACGCCGTATCTTATTTCGTTAAAATTAAATCAGACTTTTATTTAGAAAATAGATACGCCGCTTTAAAAATAAGAGTGTGCCGTATCTTGTTAAATATCAAAAATCGATTACATTTATAAAAATTAAATGCGTCGTATTAGCAGAAACTAATGCGCCGTATTTTCGTTACGTCTCAAAATACAAGATTTTTGATTCAGTAGATGCACCGTATCGATAAAAATCGATGCGCCGCTTCTGTTTAATAATTCGAAAATTGTTTTTAACTTAAATATCAAATACGCCGTATCTGTTAAAATAGATGCGTCGCATGGCGTTAGTGTTTCAAAAAATTTTCGTATTAAAAACAGAATACGCCATATCTTGGGAAAAAGATGCGTCGTACTCGAATTATTAAACGCGTTTTATTTTAAAATTATTAAAACGCAATACGCCGCATCTGAGAAAACAGATGCGCTGTATCGTTTGTATCAGCACAATACAACGACAGCAGTTATGCAGAAAATTACAGAAAATAAAATAAAAATAAAAAACAAATAAAAAATTACAGAAAATAAAAACACACAAAAACAGTAAAATATGCAGATTATACAATGAATGCAATCTATCAAATATACAACAAGTTAGTGGTTAGAATCTAAAAACCTAATAAAAAAGAAAAACGTAATTAAAATACTAATCAGATTAACAGATAATAACAAATCACTCCCCGGCAGCGGCGCCAAAAACTTGATGCGCGTGATGTGTCGTTGCGGTTTAGCAGTATTAATGCCTACTCAAGTTTTAAATTTATACTTAGCCGGCTTATTAATAACACACACACTTAATGAGCAGTGTACCCGGTCAGTTTGTATATAATGGTAAGTAGAGTGTCGATCACTAAGAGTGGAACGTATTATCTAGTTATCCTAATCAGTATTTTAATATCCTAAGTTAGTTTTACAGCCTAATCTAACGAAAGGGGGTTCAGCCTGAGATACTGGCACAGATTGGTTATATTAAACAGTAAATTAAACTAATGAGCACGAATCAGCGAATAGCATACACGTACACAGATAGATAATTAGAGACTATAAGAAGACCTGTCCTGATAATTAAGTAGCTTGTCACTTGTTTTATTGCTAGTTTTATATGAAGTGTATATTAATTAAACCTATCTCGTTGGTTTCATTATATCGGCGAGTAAACCCTTAATGATTACTTATGACTATCCTATTTATCCAAAGATGTCAGATTAAATAGGCGAGGAAGGGGTATGGCAGCCAAAGCAATGCTCAGCTAGACACAGAGGTTATCAAAGCACTAATATAAATTCACCAAAGACATCAAACATATAAACTTTAATTGATGGGAAAGCAATTTTAAGGCGGGTATATGATTTTCCGCAGTCACATACTATTATAATAAAACAAAACTACTTAATGAATTGAATACATGCAGGACCTTCTTACAGCTCTAGTATATTCGTTTAGGGTGTGTCTTGTGTTGCTTGTTCGTCTGAATTCGGCTCCTTAGGGTTATGTTGCACACAAAATTCGTCTAGGTCTTGGGGTATTTATAGTCTCTGTCTGAGGGCTCGATGCGGCGCATTGAGTAAGTAGATGCAGCGCATTGACTTAACTTTGCGTTGGGTCAAAGATTATTATATTCTGGAATATTCGTACACCGTCTTCAGATGCGGCGTAACTTAATTCTTGTATGCGGCGCATGTCCTTCAGTTGTCTTGGATTGTTTCTGGTGAAGTCTTGATAGTGATACGCCGTATGTCAAATGTATAATGCGGCGTATCTGGAGTAGAACAAGCTTGATCTTCTTTGTTGACCAAAGTTTCATATGCGGCGCATGACAAATTTACATGCGGCGCATTCTTTAAAGTCAGGCAATGGTATTCGAATTCATCTTAGTATGATATTGCAGCGTATCTGTTGAGAGAGATACGACGCATCTTCTGGATTTCAGTAGACTTTTGACATCTCGCTTGTTTTGCTCCATAATCAGTCCAAAATCGCCAAGTTTCACCTATTACTTGTTTTTACCTGAGAATCACTAAAGTAAACATTAAAGCACCGATTCTCATAAATAATATAATAAAACAAGTCAAATAAATAGGATAAATGATGATGATAAAATGTACTTATTTGAGTTCATCACGTGGCCAAAATGGGTTTATGGAGGCACGTTTGGTGTATTATATAATAGAAATTCAATAGTAAGGATAAGAATACTCTTCCTAGACGTTTAGGACATTTTAGGGAAATGTTTTGAACAAATTTTGAATAATTGAGACACATTGGAGAATTAGGTTAACCCAGTTAGCTTTTGTGTTCGTTTTAGCTTCAAACAAACGTATAAGACTTATGTGTTGGTCATTCCTAATTCTTTGTCAAGAGCTAAATAGATCTATATAATTTGTAATATAACTTGTGTCGAGAAATTGCATTTTAACGAGCTAAAGTGAATGTATGTTGGTACGTTTAGGAGTAAATAGTTATCCGTTGTTGTTGTATCCTGGGAAATAAACGTTCACGATTCTCAAGCACCGTGGAGAGGACGAGTCTGTCTTAAGGAAACTGTGAGCATCACAGGCCTCAACATTTTCCTTATTTGTGTTCTTTGAGTATATACACACAAAATGTTTACGATATCATTCTCTACACTTTTTTGTTTCTATGTTATGGTTTATTTGTCTCTAGTAGCAATATACACGTAGTTTATACAACAATCTTAAGACAGATTCTATATTGCCATTAGAGACGTTTGTTAATATCATAAATGAAATAACAAAATGAGGATGGCTTTCGTACATAACTTGTGTAGGATACACTAAATACTAACTAAACTAAACTACGTATTAACTACTATATAAAATATTACGAGCTATACAATGCTTTAACATACTTGGGGTGACCGAATCTTCTATAGGAAAAAACGTATTCCTAACAATCTCCCCCTAAGGGAGGTCACCCCAGAAATTAAATCTTGAATTCTAGCATTGAGATCTTTGTAGATAACTTTGTAGCTCGCAGTTGTTGATTCTTCAGTGAAGTGAACTTTGTGCTTTCAGCAGCGGACTCTAGATGACTTGCTTAATGTGTAGGATGATCTTTTGCATTGCTTCGTGTTCATCATCCAAGTATGTAGCTTCAAGTCATCTTTGAGTAGTAGTGTCTCTATGTGATGTAATGACCATCTTTGAGCATGAGTACCTTTGACTTGTGTGATCTTTGAGCTTTCTTTTGAGATCATCAGGCACAGTAAATCTCCAAATTATCCTTTGTTGTATTACCGTCATGTGAGGTTGTGACTTTTGGGCCGACATGCTCACATTCTTCTATTTTATGAGACTTTGTATCAGAGTTGCGGAAATATTGTTGTGAGTCCCTTATTATTCGTGATCTTTATAGAGAATGAGTTGGCATTGTGAGCATGCGGCTATGAATTGACATCTTTTGATCTGCTGTATCCACGATGCCTCATCGACCATCAACTGCAACCGCCATTTGTTCCTGCATAAAACAGTTAGCAATAAAACGAAAGTTTCTTTGTTCACTCTCGTCGAATAGGGTTGCAAGAACCACGGTTCCCTGTTGATCAGTATTTCTACTGCCTATGATCAGGTAGAATTCCGAAGAATCTCCTTGACAGGGTTTCGCAGCTATGCTAGCCGTTCTCAAACCGGAACGTCTCAAAGTAGACAACACGGAATGAGTGAATCATTGAATTGAGATTCACTGATTGATGAGAAATCGTTTTCCGAGAAAAAGCAGTCTCGTATTACCCGATAAAGAATTTTTGGTAAAACGACGACCGTTTTGTAAGCAGGATCATGTTACAATCATAAATACTTTTGTTTGAAAATTTGTGCGCAGTCGATGTGCTAGAAAATCAATGTTGAGCACATCGATGGTTTTTCAAAAAGTATTCGTCAATTCATTACCTGGAACAAGTTTGATTCATTAGTGAATCGCACCATCGTTGCTTTCCAGTTTTCACAAGCTTGATCCTTGCAGGATCTCACATGTCACCTACCAAGAGCTTGTGAGATGTTCGCTCTAGAAGGATTTCCATCTTCATTGTGAATATTTTCATATCACTCGGATGTTCTGGCAATACCACAAGGATAATGCGTAGGACTCTAAATATATTATCTTACTTTTCACGGTGTATGAAACAGTAAGCATATTGGAAGAGTGTCCTAATGAGATTCATGGATGATCTCTTGGCTCTAGACTCAATAGTACGTTTTGATCCGCTCCTGGAGACTGGAGAGGCGTCTCCTGTTTTTGGCATCAACATGGCTCACAATGAGCGGTCGATACATTATGCAGGGTTCCCCGTGAGAATGAAACAAGTCCTTTTAAGAGAACTTGAGTGGCTAGGAAGGTTAGTGCAGTGCGTCACTGGGTCCATGACGTCTTGTCTTCAATACCGGTGTTACCTTAGTAACCACCAGTAGCATATGTATTGAACCCGGTTTCTGCCCTAAGGTTGAATATATGGAGGGCTATTTCTTTTCACCCTTTCTCATTAAATTTCTTTTTCATTCTTCAACCCCTTCAGTGCTTACCGAGACTTCATTACTAGAACCTTGTTGGGTTTGTTCCAGTCCTAGCTCTATCTCAGTCGGCACTCTTCCCTTTCTCACTTTTCTCCTTTTTTAATCATTCCTAAGGACTTCTATTCTATCTATTGGATTGTCCCTGGGAAGATCCCTCCGGTTCTGGTGGATCATGGGAACTCATACCTAACCTTACCATCCTTATAACTCCATGCATTAAAGTAAATTGGTCGGTCTTTTGGTATCTTTCCACAATCGCCATTTAAACGGATCATTGAAAAATTCTCTTAAAGTGTTTATGATAAGGAAACGCATTTTGTTAACACTTTGAGAGTTTTGTAACTTTTCAAATGCTCCCCCTTAACATGTGCTCATAGGTTTTGATTGAAATTTGCACATGTCGGGGTGAGTTGCACTTTTGAATTGATCCACTCTTAATCGACGTATACCCTAGGGACACGTTTACGTTGCTTAGTTAAAGGGATCCATTATCAGCTTTTAGGTGATAACTAGCCCTAATAACTAACTTGAAGTTGTTAACATTCCTTAAAAAGGAAGTTAGACCCGTCATAGTACACATCTAGTAAGAGTTTCTCGAAACGGTACTTTCTACTTGGATAAATCCTTTCGAATTCTAACGTTTGTGTTTCGTCAATTCATGAGTCAAATATGAGCCACGCTCAAACGAGATGCCAAGATTATTATTCATCACAAACCATTTTGCTCCCCCTTAATATGTGCATTGGTTCAAGTTTAAAATTTAAAAACTTTAAAAGTTTTTGCACATATGGGAGAGCGTACATTATAGTCCAAAAACATCACATTATAAATCAGATTTCATATTTAAATCACATTCTCTCCCCCAATCAAAAAATTTCAAATCTTTTGAGATTTTGTGATCCCAGTTGATTTAAATGATTTTAGAAAAAATGAGAGAAAATGTGGTAAAATTTTAACATGTACTGATTTTTGAGACACTTTTTCACTGCTGCTGGTGCACAAAGTTTTTAAAGGTGCAGAAATTTTAAGCAAATACGCTCCCCCTCAATTAATGACCCGTTTTCTATTTAATGAGTTCGAGTCATTAAGTGGAGCGGTAGGGTATTTGTGAAAATTTAAATCCAATAGCCACCTTGTAAACCACAAAAACTCTCTTGAAGAATCATAAGAGAGAGATTTTGGGATGAAAGAAGACTTCTCTTCTTTTACTAGAAGTGATGCACTGACACGTACATCATTTCGATGATGCATGGATGTTGCGTAATCCATGCCCGGATGAAATTCATCCGTTGTTAGGAACAATCGTCTTTTTGGTGACGTGTTTTCCTCATTCTGAAAATCGGGTTGCTATCTGAAGTAATAGCAAGCCATAAGTTTAAATCCGAGTTACAGTCTGAAATAACTGCAAGCCATAATTTTGCGAGCGGGTTACAGTCTGAAATAACTGCAAGCCATAATTTTGCGAGCGGGTTACAGTCTGAAATAACTGCAAGCCATTAAAATGTTTTTTGATTTGTTTAAAAAACGGAATAACTTCTGTAAGGTAACACTCTTTTGTTAATTCAAACCCCCTTTCGCCCTCAGTAATTCCCGTTGGTGTAATTCTCATTTTACATGTTTTGTCGAATTCAGCAAACATTTGACACAGAACGTATATGCTAATAAGAGTTTTACATTGAGTGGGAAGAGCTAACTGAACTAGGTGCATTGGTGTATTGGGAGGATACACCGTTGGAGTTGCAATCTTAAGCGGAGTTGTGGCCTTAAGCTTTTCAGCTTTCATTTTCTCAACGTCTAATGACCAAAAAATCTGTTCAGGTGTTAACCTAGTTTGGGGCACAAAAACCGTCAATCTATTCTTTTCATAGTAGTTATGGGGCTTGACATTGACACGTTTTTTTAATGCTCTTGGGATCCTTCATTTTATTCTCAAGTCTTTCTCTATTTACTGATTCAATTTCATTAATTTCCTCATTATTACGCACATCAGGGGGGTTATGATTAGGTGTAAGCATCACATTAGCATCATATAAGGCAGGTTGAGAGGCACTAGCGCTCCTAAGAAAATTAGTTTTAGGCCCTCCTACATCCTTATTGCTATGTACATCACGTAACTTAATGTGCTTATGCATCATCTGAGCAGTTTGAATGGTTTGGCCTTGTGTGTACAACTTATTTTCAAGCTTGTTCTTTAAGGCTTTCAGGTTGGAAAAGTCACTTAAGAGTTTAGTTTCTTTACTTTGAAAATCTAGTTTTAGTGTGGTTACACTTTCCTGAATCTCCTGTTTTTGCTTAACAGTTTGATCAACTTGATTTTGTAAAGATTTTATTTCCATTCTTAAAGCTTCTTCCATTAAGTTTCTTTCAGTAATGTATGCACACATTTGCCAGTCCATTTTCTGCTCACGTTCGGTTAACTCAAATTTTGCACGTTGTTGATACATATTCACCTGATCTCTAAGAATTTTAATCCTAGTGGTCACGGTATCATCAGGTATACAAGCAGTGTATTCATCAAATTCACTCATGTCATTATCAACAGAGGAGTCATCATTTGGTAAAACAGACTCGGCATTTTATTTCATATATTGTTCATATGGGATAACATTGCTATTACCCATATCCGCAGAATTTGAATCAACAATGTCTGTGTGTTTTACTTCGTTATGATTCCTTTGTTTGTGCATCACATTATCAACATATGTATCGAAAGATGCTCTACTAGGTTCATCAGATTCTTTGTTGTTATCCACATGTTGTTGTTTTGAGGAAACATAGTTGTTTTTCAAATCAACATCATCTAGCGTTACAACACTAGTCTGATGTATTTCATTGAGATCTTTGGAACAGCACATGTTTCATATGTGTCATACAATTTGAGTACCTCAGAAATGATGGATGATTTGGGAGAACCCGATTGTTGTGGCGATGTGACTACAGATGAAATATTGGCCATGAAGATGGTCTGTGCAGTGAGCTCATCATCAACATCAGAATCAAAGGCATCACAATCTTCAGCCTGGAAGATGTTTGGGTCGTTGAGAGTAAGATCCTGAACTGGTTGATCATCCACATCGGCATCAAAAGAATTCCCTTCATCACCCGCAAGAAACAGCAGTTGCTCCTCATCCAGCAAAACTCCATTCTCTTGTGCTTGCATCAACAACATCTTATCCTTGAAGTAATCCGAGTTCTGAGGACGTTTTGGTTGAGTGCAGTTTCTTGCTATATGACCTACCCCACCACAGTTGTAGCACTTGGGTTGTCTTCCTTGCCCTTGATTACCATTCCCCATCCTATTCTGAGCATTTCCCCGGACATTTTGCCTTCCTTGAACCACAACAGGCCCATCTTCCACAACAGCGAGATTACGTGGGTTAGACGAGGTTCTTAGTTGGTTGTTGGTTTGAGGAAGTGTATTCCTGAAGTGTTGAACCAACAGTGAGACATGGTTGGAGAGATTATCAATCCTTTTGTCAATGTGAGAATTCCCAGAGTCTTGTTGATTAGTTTTGACACTTGATGATTGCATGGATGTTTGACTAAGGGAAGACTGATTTTGTGTTGCTTGAGTAGTAGGATGATTGCTTGAGTCAATTGAGGATTGGTTTAGTCCCTGAACACTGGAGATTAGAGCAAGTGGATCATTTGAGGGATGGAATTTTTCACTCAGCTGACGATCATACATGGCATGTTTCTCATGTTGTTGCAGGTAAGCATAGAGTTGTTCATAGTTGGTGTTTCTGAGTCCTTTGTTCAACTTCACAGCAGTGACAAACCGATCCCATTCTGGTGACATATTGTTGACAAACTTTGAGTTGAGTTGGATGTTGGGCATTGTCATTCTGATCATTCTCATGTCATTCACAAGCTTGTGGAATCTGACATAGTAGTCATTGATGCTTTCACCGGGTTTCATTTTGAAGTGCTCGAATTCATCATACAACTGAGATTCACGATCTTCTTTGGTAAGTTCTGAACCAGCCAACAACATTTTGACATTGTCCCAAACGGCTTTGGCTTCAGTGTTGAAGTTAATCAGTTTGTAGATGTCCTTGGGTAACCCTTGTATCACAATGTTGGAAGCTCGAATATCAGCATCATAGCGTTTCTTTTCAGCTTCGTTAAGATCATTGTAAATACGAGGTCTGTCAATTCCAAAGGTGATTTTTCCATCTTCACTGGTGGAGATAACATCCCTGGTACTACCCATCTGAAATGGCCCTTCATCAATCGATCTCAGAATGTTCTCCCCATTTTCTTTGCCCTGACAATACAGACGAATTCTTTGAGACCATGACTCATAGTCAGTTCTGTCGAGCATGGGAGGTCGAGTATCAGACCCAGCAGCTTGGATATCATCAATAGAAGCCGTAGTGGTCATGGTGTCGTCTTTAACGGGATTTTACAACTCGTGACTTAAACCGAAAAATAGATTCTTTCCCGGGATTTTACTAAAGTCAACAGAGAAAACCGAAAGATGAGGTATGCAATAAAAACTTAGAATGAGAACTTAAATAAGTCACACTTTGTGCTAGGAATCAAGTTGAGACAAATCAAGTAACAATCTATTCGATTGTGATAAGTTAAGCCGTAAGTAATAACTTACAACGTCAAACCACACTCAAATTAATCTAAACGACTTAAGTTACAACGTTTCCCAAAGCACAAGTAGTTAACTAATTAAAGTAATCTCAAACTTAGCAAATCACAAAAAAAACACCACAAGCCCAAAAGTTAATCGCTGAATCACACTTAATCGCTATCCAAAGATAAACGCTGGCCCAAAGTTAATCACTGACCCAAGGTAATCGCTAAACCAGTTAATCGCTAAAAAGCTAATCGCTGGATTTAGTTAAACGCAGACAGAGTTTAATCGTTGGTGAGAGATAGTCGCTATGAAAAGTAATCGCTAAAACCAGTTAATCGCTAAAAAGCTAATCGCTGGAATTAGTTAATCGCTGTCCACTACAATCCAAACTAGTCGCTGTCCAACTGTACTTAATAGTTGCAATTTAATCGCTGACCAACTGTACTTAATCGCTACCAAGAACACTAAGCAGAATACTTAATTGCTAGCTAGAAACTTTTACTAAATAACCAAACCAACGACTGATATGACTATTCCAACTCAAAAACTATGTAACTACAACACTCCTAAGCATAAAAGTACAACCAAAACACATCCTTTAACACTACAAGATCAAACCAACAACTAAAACACATCCTTTAACACTACAAAGATCAAACCAAGGTGTTTTATCAAGAAACCTATTCTAACCAAGTACTACCACAAAACCAACCAAAAATCCGTGAATCCAAGGCCCTAAGATGAAACCTAGGCTCTTGATACCAATTGTAGGATACACATAATCATAAACTCGTATGGTTCATGTAGTTCTTGGATCGAATAGGTGATAAGTTAGAGATTAGTTTAGAGAGAGAAAGTGGGAGCCTTTTAGAGAGAGAAAGAGCAAGTGAAATGTATAACTAATGAAAGGTCCAACCTTCTCCCTTGGTGGGAGAGGGTATTTATAGTTACAAGGAGATGAGTGCCTCTACTAGGTTGTGGAGCGGGCTGACAGAGGGTAAAAGACCCGACCCGACACCACGAATACTAACTAAACTAAACTACGTATTAACTACTATATAAAATACTACGAGCTATATAATGCTTTAACATACTTGGGGTGACCGAATCTTCTATAGGAAAAAACGTATTCCTAACAGAACATGATATATCATTTGAAAAATGGATACATATCTTTTGATAAAGATAGAACATGAATGAAATCTAAGTTTGACTTGTAGATTCATCATGTACATCATGTTATGTATTGATATTGTTGTATCATGCTTTAATAAAAGATGATTTGACAACATTGATTGAAAGTTGTAACAAATATTCAAAAGGAATATATTTTGATTTAGAATCGCATTCCACATCCTGGAGTTGCTCCCAGATTCTATCAATATACATACGGGATTGTTGAGTAATTGTCATTGCCAAACAAACTTGAGGTTTTGGTAGGCACCAAACAATACAACTGTTCAAAGTTTACGGATGTTAAAAAGTGCATATTGTGGTTTGTATACAATAATGCTAGTTTAATTGAGATGACACTCAATTCTAGTTATGGTATCCTTAATGATGACCATGCCAACTAGATGTGCTCAACTAAGAGCATAGTTGCAGTATACATTAAAGAATAAGAATACTTTAACTTTGGAAGTGTAAAAGATGATTGACATAAATAGGTGGTTGAGGATGTCACGCACCTTATGGAATATTATGTCAATATCAAGATGTGTGTTAACAGATACAAGAAATTCATTTATTGAATTCTTGAAATAAGTATTCTCAAAATTCCGATAGATCAAAGGTTAATTGAAATTATACCTTGACAAACAAGTATGACTGTCATGACTTGAGGAATAATTCATTAACTAGAATTATCATGCATTGATCTATTTAGTATTTGGATAAAGGATGTTAAGCAATTATTATTTAATAATGAATTAAAGTACTGGGTACGTTTATTTTCATTAATAATAGATTGTATCCTATATTTGCATGTTTAAATCCATGAATAACTTATGTTATTCTAAATAAGTCCGTTGTCAATCAACAATATGGGAATATCATTGAATTAAGACAAATCTGAGTTTTGGTAGAATATACTTAAGTATATTGATGCGCAGGACATGCCAAATTCACATGATATTCAATAAGAAGAATAAATTGAATATAGGACAGATCCCAATCACATGATTGTACTTTATGGATCTTTGTCATTAAAGTAAATCATGAATATTTATCCTCAGACTTGAGGTACCAGATAATTGCTGTGGATGTAGCTCATTTTTGTAAGGTAGTCTAACGCTATCCGTAACTGGTGGTTATAAGAGCTATTTTCAGAAGTGATGCAAAGTTCATGGGTTATGCTTGTAGTCAAGAAAGAATTTGTTCCTTCAGATTTGTTTTGAAGTATAATACTGCAGGGCCCCTCTTAGGGTTGACAAGATGTTTGTATGGCCGTACCCAAGATCTATCTGGAATACGTTCAGATGATTTGGAAATCTTGCTCAATCATTAATAACGAGAAACAGAATAGTTAATTATGGAATGACTTAGATCCATATCCATATTAACGTAGTATTAGAAACAAAAGGATAAGTGTGATGATGATTCATCAAAAGGTTTTTTCCAGGAAACCACTCTCAGGGTCGTTCTGGGGGCATTGGGATGTTATGCTAGACTAACCAATGCCATTATTACATTAATGTATATCCGAGTGGGAGCTGTTAGTTTTACGTATATATATTAATGTGATATGACCGGATTCGAACACGAGACTTCGGGATTGCACACATTACGTATGAGTTTCAATGATTAATAATTATTATATTTTGTTATGAATAATTATTATTTTCACAAATAAACACTTAACGGTCACTTACGGTCGTTAGACGAAAGAAGAAGGGCTCGAATGCAAATAGTTGACAAGAAGGATCCAGATGGACCCTCCTTGGGCTATGCTCGGCCGAAACCCAACCCAAAGGGGTTTAGGGTTTTTTTCTTGTGCTCTAAGATTGAGAATAGTATAAATACATGACCCCTTGTATTCATTCTTCTCATCCCTTGATTCACTAGCAATCACAACATTCTTCTTCTCTTCTCTTGAGCCTAGAAATCGAACTACACCCTTATAGGGTTCCTACTAGATTTCCTAAACTCAATCCATTCGTGTTTAGTTGATCAACTACACCCTTCTAGGGTTCTTACGCGATCTTCTAAACTCAATATTGTGTTTGGTTGTTTGTGATCAAGAACCTAGCTTTTCACATTGAAATGCTACTAATACGTGTGTACAAGAACGAAGGACTAACATATTTTTGTTAGTGATCTTTTCCCTATTCGACTAAGGAGTAGTCGAATTCCATAAACCCTAATTTAGGGTTTATCTTGTTCTTGCTTCTTGATTTCTTGTTCTTGCTAGAAATCACAACGGTACGCATATCCTTATACATTCGGTTAATTATTATTACATGTATTATGATCTACTTCCGCTGCATGCTTTGATGATGTTTACTTGATTATATAATTGTTATGATTATCAAATTCCAACAAAAACAAGGTTCAAACTCACTAATAGATTTCTCAAACAACAAATCATAAAGAGAGAACAGCTTTTGAAAAACTTATTCGTCACATCGTGGATAATGAGGCGATGGTTCGCAATGCTAATGTCACTAGTTGATAAGTGTTTGAGTAAAGTCTTGTCACCTTGCGAAGGTCCTTTAGAAGTCCTCCGGATGATGACTTGTTGGGTCGTAGAACCTGCAAATCACAGCAAACGCGTTAGCCTCGCCTCGGGTGTTATCCCAGGACTAAGCTCCAGCGTGAGAGTAAGTATTGGGTTGATGGTAATAAATATGTGTGTAAGTATGCAGTAAATGCTAATGAAATAAATGAGTAAATGAGAAGTATTTATACTACCTCAAATTGTACCTGGTTACGGTTCGGAACAGTGCATAGTATGAGTAGGTCGCTGTTCCTGACATATAGGGTGTGGCGCGTTAACCTGCCCCTATACTAGGATGTCGGCTGAGGGTTCCACGTGGCAGACATAGACCCGTGAAATCGGGGTTGAATACGGCGCTTGTCTGGACCCTTCGGTCATAGGTTCTCCGGACATCGTTCGTCCGGATCGTTATTAGGTCGTCCGGCCATATACACAATCATGTCCCCCCCCAGTGTCATGTTACAACTTCCAAGGTTGTGATATGATACTGTATGGTTCCGGAAGAATCGCTACCTTTCGTCATCTTGCCGCTCGACAGGGACACCACCTCTTCTTTCGTTGATTATTATAATGACTCAGGCTGGTCTGCTCAGGGTTGGGCTGGTGAGGATTTGGCAGGCCCAGGCCCATTACTTGAGGAAAGTTATTATAGTTTACCGTGATGCGTGAGATGTGGCCACGTGTCACGGGGTACGTGCGTGGAAGGCCGAGATTCGCTCGTCTGACACGACGCGACGTTTCACTATTCACCGCTTTGCCCTATATAAGTGTTCTCACTTTCATTTTCACAGTTTTACTTTTTACATCTCTCTACATTTCTAGCAGTTTCCCTTCCATCGTCAAATCAGGTGCGTCCCTCCGATTTTCTTTGTTTTCTTCATTGTTGAGTTGCCATCCCTTCCGTCCATCCATCATGTCTTCGGTTTCTCAAGAAGAGGTTGCTTCTGGTTCTACCACGTCGGACGTTATTCCTAAGTTCGATATGCACGTCATTCCTTCCGTCATGACGGAGGGAGACGTGAGGGACGCCGCTAGGCTTTATGGTATCCCGTCGGACTTGAATCCGCAGGTGCCTCCTCCCGGAATGACAATGGACCGCCTTCCTAGGAGTGCTATTGGTATATATGAGGCGTACTTGGAGTTTTCCGGTGTTAGGGTTCCGTTCTCTACGTTTCTTCTCCAAGTAATTTATTACTTCCGAGTGCATCTATCTCAGTTGGTTCCCATTGGTCTGTCAAAGGGCATACTCTTCGAGCTATATTGCCGGAGTCTGGGCTTTGCCCCCTATTTAACATTGTTCCGGTTGTTCTACGTCCTTCAGAAGCAAGGGCATTGGTTTTCTTTTGCCCGTCGGACCGGCAAGCAGGGGCAGAAGAGGATTTTCAATGAAACATGTTCGAGCATGAAGCATTGGAAGGATAGGTTCTTCCTTATTGACCGTCGTGCTATTCCTCACCCCATGTCATGGAGGCATCAAGACTCCAGTATCTCTGAGTTGCCTCCATTTGGTGGTTACGAGGCCGGGCACGTGGAGGATTTAACCGAGCACGTGGTTGATATTTAGGCTATTCATCCGGCTCTCTTGTTTGAAGCTGGTTTGACCAAGATTTGGAGGCATCTGGGGCATCGTCCGGTTTTCAAGGATAAGGATGGGAATGGTAACTCATCATTGTTGAATTATTGCTTTGTTAATTATTTGTTTCATGAGACTTCTTTTCTTCTTCCTTCCTTTTTTTTTGTTTAACTTACAAATTTTACTTCTTTTTGTCGTTTGGCAGTTGTATCCATGTCTCGCTTTTTGAGGATCCCAAACACTGAGCTCTCCCGTGTGTCGAAGGGACCTGCTTTGGCCGAGGGAGCAGCCATTGAGCCTCATGTCACGGACCCTCTTAACCCCCAGGGCACTCTTCCAAAAAGAACCAATCTTTAAAAGGTTGTTGAGAAGGCTGATCAGCGTGTATTGGACGCCAGGGCTGCCAAGGAAAAGAAAAAATAGAATGCTCCCCCTCGTCCCACTTCTAAAAAGCGTCCAGCCGGGGAAGCATCTCATCAAAGGCCTAAGAAAGCTGCTGCTCTGAGCGTTGTGGAAGTGTCCGTGAGTGACTCATCGGATGCTACCCGATCTCCTTCTCCCATCAATATAAGTCATCCAGAGACTGAGATCGTTGATGAGGGGTTTGAATAGAACGTTGGCCCTACCGATGAGAATGTGGAGGAGCAACAGGTGTTGGTTGAAGGGGGAAATGCCGGAGGTGGCGGTGTCGGTGGTGGAGATGTCGGCGATGTTAGAAATGACGGTGATGGCGGGAACGGTGGGAATGGTGATGACGGGGGTGATAATGGTGACGGTGGTGATGATGATTTGGAGAGTTTTCTGACGGTTCAAGATCCGCCGAATGTTGAGAACCTTGCTCATGGAGGTATCACTATTTGTTTCTTATCCGTCTATTCGTCAGGAGGTGGCTTTTCGTATCTTCCCTTTATAACTTGGTAAATTTTTTCCTTTGCAGGTGTTCATGCCTCGACTTCCGGTGGGTCTACCCGGCAAGCGTTTAGTAGGAGAAATCCCGAAGGTATTGTTCTTATTTTCGCGTTCACCCTTTCATTCTTCTTCTTATTCTCTCTTTTTTTTTCTTATATATATTTGTTTCCCTGTATAGGACGGAGCGGTTCCGCTGATGAGGCGAAAAGTGTACCGCTTTTCGGGGGTCATTTAAGCCCTAAATCGTATTTATTTGATCAAATATCGCCCTAAATCGTTCCTTTTGGCATTTTAGGTACTTTGGAGAGAAATTCTGGAAAAGGAAGCATTTTGGACGTTTTCGGAGCATAAAAGTGAAGAATTCGACAAAGTGTCAAAATCTGCTGGAACAGTACTCCAGACGGCGTCAAGTCCAAGCCTGACGGCGTCAAGCCTTGATAGGCCAGAACATATTAGAGAGGTATGGCGTCAAGAAGGCTATCAAGAAACCCTAACCACGGCGAGGTGACGGCGTCAAGACCATAACGAGACGCCGTCAGATCTGTTTTTCTATATATATTCGCATAATTTTTAGTCATTCGGGTGGAACTTGTTAGAGAGAAACCCTAGACGATTTTTACAGCTTTTTTAAGGGTTTTAAACCCTTGGATCCTCCATGTTACATTGAAGATAAGTAATCAATTAATCATTCAATATGTCTATGTGTTGTTTGATTCTATCTTGTTCTTGTCTTTTGTTTAACATGCTAGGCTAGATTTTCTTTGTGTTTGCTTAGATCTAATGAAACCTAACTATTGATTATTGATTGAATGGTGTGTTATTAATTGTATTGGATGGGTGATTATCGATGTTAGGCTTAAGAAAACTGGCAGACTTCCGGTTGGTAACATGCTTGAACGTCTTAAGAAACATGAACCAAGGTGTACTAAGGTTATTTTGATTGTATTTAATGCATGAGTGAATTCTAGTGATCCCATGTTAGGAGCTTCTTAGCCGGCTCGACATAGGAGTGAAGTAGGATCTCATAGAGTTAGGGGAAGTCCGTACACACCCCTACGAATGGTATTAAGGAATACAATCCGTCATCCACGCAATTAATACACACTAATCAATCGGTAAAAGATAGTTAGGGAGTAAGGAAATCTAAGTAAACACACTTCTCTCCATATTAGTTTTCACAACCATTTACTTTCTTGTTATTTTATTTTATTTGCATTAGTAGTTATTTGGGTTAGTTGACTAGCAACTAATTCCGCCCACTCCTTCAAAACCGAGATTTTTCCTTGCTTTCATTAAAATATAAAATTACAAAAAGAATCTTCCCTCACCCTTAGACCTATTAGAGTAGTTTTTCAATCCTAACGACACTATTCCCCTAGAGAACGATCAATCCCCCGGTACTTGCCACTACACTATACTACATCGGTCAGGTACACTGCCTGGTGGGGATTGCAAGCTTCTCAAGATCCCTTGAGAAGTAAAACCCTAGTGCGTGGTCGCAATCCCGCGCATCAAAGTTTTTGGCGCCGCTGCCGGGGAATAGTTATTGTTTAGGTTGAATTTTTATTTTATTAGGTCTACTCACTAGATTCCTTTCTAGTGAGATTTTTATTTTATTTTTCTAGGTTTTCTTTAGTCTTTCTTATTTCTTCGTGTTTTTGTTCGTAACCATTACCATCCGACATCATGGAAGGTGGTAATATCATTGATCCCAACAACCCACCACCACAACAACCACCACAACCAAACCAACCTCCTAGAGCCCGTACTTTAGGAGAGTACTCCCGACCTAGCCACCATGGCTATCGAAACACCATTGAGCTCACCCAAGGAGCCAATGTGTCTCCCTTGCGATCCGACACCATCCGGTTGGTGCAAAGCGGATGTGCATTCCATGGACTTCGTTCCGAAGATCCAAATCAACACCTCAAGGACTTTCTTAAGATCGTAGATTCTATAGACCTTGATGTTGAAACTCGAGAGACTACCCGATTACGTCTCTTCCAATTCTCTCTACTAGACCATGCTGGTCAGTGGCTAGAGCGTCTACCCGCAGGATCCATCACCTCTTGGGATGATCTCACAACTCGCTTCTTAGCTCAATTTTTCCCACCGGGAAGAACCACAAAGCTAAGGAATGACATCTTGGCGTTCCAACAATGCCAAGGCGAAACCCCCTACGAGGCATGGACTCGATTCAAGGACTTACTCCAAAAAGTCCCTCATCATGACATAGACCTTTGGCTCCAAGTCAAAATCTTCTATGACCATATCAATATGCCCACGAGGCAAACCATTGACCAAGCGGCCGGTGGTAAGCTACGTGATCTAAGTG
>LBNU01038382.1:12628-38200 GCA_014162995.1 Artemisia annua | reverse complement strand
AACCGACATATTGGATAGTTTCGTTATTGTATAATTCGAAACTTTGGATAGTGTTATTCGAAACTGAGGTTTCGATGAACTTTACTGGGATATGAAATCACTTCTTTTTTTTGAATCCTGTGAATCTATCGATCTTTCAGCTGACATCGAGATCATAACTTTGTCTTCTGTACAAAGGATCCGATATTGGTCTTAAATTCTCGAAAATTTGCTTTATCGGACTTCATGTATCGAACCTAGTTTTCAAGAATACCTGGACTTAACAGTTATCGAAATTATCTACATACCAAGGTATTCAATCACATTGGGGATTTGTTTTCGAATTAGCTTTAAGTACACACCTTTACAGATCCCATAAACCACAAGTTTTCAATCATGTTCCCACCGTACTTTAACCCTTTCAAGCACCAACCGTATCATCAACTGCAACAATTTTCCGTCGCAACAGCAATAAGAAAGAAGCCATCATATCAACAGCCAAGTCAAAATGTATTATCAGCAACATGCAATTGTGCATCAATTTCAACCTCACCTTACCAATGCTACGAACAAATCCCTTCCAACGCCAAATACAGTCTCACTGGTTTGATCAGGATGTGTTTAGGTCATTACTACTCAACAATCGAAGGCATGAAGCAGGTTCACTTGACACACCACATGTACACGTAATTATTGTACACCCTGAATTTACCTGTTATGGCAGCGGTTATACCTGGGTGTACTTTCATTGCTCCCTCACAAGATATATTGAACGACCTTAAACGTGTCGTTAGAAAATACCGTTTGATCGCATAATAAAAATCAGAGTCTTCAAACATTAGGTCCAATGTTAGAATGCAAGTTTTGAAAACAAGACAAGTTTGATCAAACGTCCATAAGTGCATGAAACCGTGATGCAAGTCGACGCCGTGACTCAAAATGGTGTCCTATGCATGTCATAATGATGCTATTTACCTGAAAATACTTGGTTAAACGGTCACATAAAGTTGGGTGGGAAATCATAGGTTATAAACTTGTTATACGAACCACAAGTATATAGTATGACATAAGTCACATAAAAATGAAGTACAATGCCTTCAGCCATGACCCCGAAACTAGACAAATGAAGATGCCCCTCAGAGAGTGTTTATGCCGACCACTCTAAGTATGATAAAATGAAAATGCATCCGGCTAACGGACGTGTATGCCAACACGGATGGAGCGCGTCACCCTCAATAGTCTATCCACTCACCTCTCTATTATATTAACGGTCCATTGATAATATGGGACTTGCAATGGCATATGAGTAACTCTAACCTATTGTACAATGAATTGTACCTGTCGTATTAAAAATGATTGCAATTATTTCTCCCCGTGGGATTTGAAACCTTAATAAATGTAAAAGAAACGGGGCTATTGAAATCACCTCAAGTGATGAGTAAGTACTCGGATTACTTATGAAATGATCGGACGAAAATGGAAATACTGGGACATACTAGCACGACCTAGCGAACCTAATATGAAGTATGTATACTACATGAGTTATGAAATGAAATGATGCTGAACATGTCGTGTTACTATACCACTCTACTTGAAAAATAAGTTGTCGTCGAACTTCAATGTTGGTAACACGTCATGTTATCATCATTTCATTTCATTCTCATGTAGTACTACTAATTTTATTGGTTGCGCTAGTTGTTTGCTCGTATTGTCCAGTATTTCCATATGTTCGGTTCCATTTCTTTCAAAGTAATCGCGAGTACAATTACAGTCAGTCCACTTGAGGTGAGTTTCTACCTAGCCCGTTTTTACATTTATTATGTTTTCAATCCACGGGGGAGCAATCATTGCAATCTTATTATATTACGACCAAGGTATCAAATTCATTGTACATAGGTTAAGTTACCTTTCATATGCAATTGCAGTCCCCTATTATCATGGACCGTTAATTGATATATAAGCAAGAGGGTGCGTGATAGTCTATTGAGGTGACGCCTCCATCCGGTGTTTAGGTATCATCGTCCGTTAGCGGATGCTTTTTCATTAATATCCCTCCATACTTAGAGTGTCGGCATTAACACTCTCTTACAGGGGCACACTCACATTTGGACTTCTCAGTTTCGGGGTACTAGAGCTTAAGCTAATTGTTACTTCATTTTATATCAAGTAAGAAAACTCATATCCGTCATAAACTGATTATATTGTTGGTTTACGTATAACAAATGTTAAAACTACTGATTTCTCACCAACTTTCTGTTGACCGTTTTAGCATGTTTTCAGGTAATTAGCTCATTATGGATCATGCATTGATCACCTTGTGAGTCACGGCGTCGACTTGCATCATCGGGTTTTCATGCACTTATGTATCGTTTGATCAAACTTGTACTTGTTTCAAAAACTTGCAACTTACATTGGGACCTGTTTTGTAAACTCATTTTATTTGATGATCAACGTTATTTTCTAAACGACCACTTTAGGTCGTTCAATATTATCTTGTGGATGGAGATGCCATGAAAGTTACACCCGGGTATTCAATCCGCTGCCCATAAAGGTAAATTCAGGGTGGGTACATAATTACCAGGTGTTAGTAGCATTGGTGGTGTGTCAAGTGAACCTGCTTCATGCCTCGATTGTTGAGTAGTAATGACCTCACACATCTGATCAAACCAGTGAGACTGTTTTGGCGTTGGAGGGATTTGTTGTAGCATTGGTAAGGGTTGAGGTTGAAATTGATGCATCATTGCATGTTGCTGATAATACATTTGACTTGGCTGTTGATATGATTGTGCATTCTGTTGATATTGCTGTTGCTGACGAAATTGTTGCAGTTGATGATACGGTTGTGCTTGATAAGGGTTAAAGTACGGTGGTTGAGACATGATTGAAAAACTTGTGGTTTATGGATCTTGTAGAAGGTGTAGTACTTAAAGCTAATCTTCGAAAAACAAATCCCAATGTGATTTTGATACTTGGTTATTAGATGATTTCGATAAACTGTTAAAGTCCAGGTATTCTTGAAAAACTAAGGTTCTCGATAAAACAATGAAGTTCTCGATAAAAGCAAATTTTCGAGAAAAATTTAAGACAATTATCGAGATCCTTTGTACAGAAGAGACAAAGTATGATCTCGATGTAGCTGAAAGTAATTTCGATAGATTCACAGGATTTCGAAAACAAGAACGTGATTTCGATATCCAGTAAAGTTCTCGATAACCTCAGTTTTCGATAACACTTATCCAAAGTTTCGAGATTATACAATAACGAAACTATCCAATATGTCGAAGTGTTTTCTTTCTTATACAAGAGAGAAAAGCACTGAGTAAGCAACAAAAACACTTAAGTAGTAAGAATGAATGTTCTCGATAAAATGGGGTTTATGTTTCTCGATAAATTGGGTTTTTGATTTCTCGATATTTATCAAAAAAAATACGTTCTTCTTTTGCTTGAGAAAAGCAATCCTAAAACGAGTTTTTAATCCAAGATTCTGTACAACTAGCATTAAAAATGATGAATCTTAATGAAAGTTGCAAACTTGAACTTTTTAACAAAAATTTTAAAATTTTCGATATAATAGTACAAATTTATACGAATCTTAAAAAACCCAAAAATGAAACTTTGTTGTTTGTTTTTGGTTTCTAACACAAGTTTGTAAGCAAATATGTGATAAAAACACAAAAGAAGCAAAAAGTTGCAAACTTTTTGATTCTTACGAGATAAAAAACAAGTTTTTGGTTCGAATAACACAAAAAAAATAAACTACACCTTCTTCTAGCGATTGATACCACTTGTTTAGGTCACCAATATTAGTAAACACAAGTATTCAAATGAAAGAAATGAGATGAGAATTAGACTTGGTTGATTAAGATCAATATGAAAGATGAAAGAACAAGAGTTTCCTTAAGATATGAAAATAACCTACAAATATAATGAGATACATGGTGTCCTATTTATAGGACAGGGATAGGGCAACACTCCCATCCTTCCCTATCATCTAAGTCGTGGGCTTCAAGGCCCATTGGACACCTTATTAGACATAAACATTAACCGTACGAGTAATTAAATAACGTAGCTAATAATGATAATACTAGAAACCTATTACATTTACTGAAATGACCGAGACTTGATTGAATAGTTGAAAACTATGATCCTAACAACTATCATCATGTAAAGGGTAATTGCTCCCATCAAATGATCAAGCGTTTAGAGAAAACGGCTCCCATAATGTAAGGTACAATTGCTATCAACAAGTGAGCCTTTAGTGACAATGGCTCTTATCATGGAAGGGACAAATTGCCCTCATAAAGTTAGCCATTAGGGACAATGGATCTCATCATGTAAGTGACAATTGCTCTTCTCGAGTGTACAAGGTTTATGGAGAACGAGTATCATAATGTAAAGGGCAATTGCTCTCATCAAGTGATCAAGCGTTTAGGGACAATGGTTCCCATCAAGTAATGTACAATTGCTCTCAACAAGCGAGCCTTTAGGGACAACTTCTCTTATCATGTAAGGGACAAATTGCCCTCTTAAAGTTAGCCTTTAGGGACAACGGATCTCATCATGTAAGTGACAAATGCTCTTATCAAGTGTGAAGGCATTATTTACAATGGCTATCATAATGTAAAGGGAAATTGCTCTCATCAAGTGAGCAAGCGTTTAATGACAACGGTTCCTATCAAATAAGGTACAATTGCTCTCAACAAGTGAGCCTTTAAGGACAAAAGCTCTTATCATGAAAGGGACAAATTGCCCTCATAAATTTAGCCTTTAGGGACAACGGATCTCATCATGTAAGTGACAATTGCTATTATCAAGTGTGCAACCATTAGGGACAACGGCTATCATCTTGTAAAGGCAATTGCTTTCATCAAGTGAGCAATCATTTAGGGACAACGGTTCCCATCAAGTAAGGTACAATTGCTCTCAACAAGTGAGCCTTGAGGGACAACGGCTCTTATCATGTAAAGGACAATTTTCCCTCATAAAGTTAGCCTTTACAGACAACGGATCTCATCATGTAAGTGACAATTGCACTTATCAAGTGTGCAAGCATTAGGGACAATGGCCATCATCATGTAAAGGGCAATTACTCTCATCAAGTGAGCAAGCATTTAGGCACAACGGCTCCCATCAAGTAAGGTACAATTGCTCTTAACGAGTGAGCCTTTAGGGACAACGACTCTTATCATATAAGGGACAAATTGCCATCATAATGTTTGCCTTTAGGGACAACGAATCTAATCATGTAAGTGACAATCGCTCCTATCAAGTGTGCAAGCACTAGGGACAACGACAATCATCATGTAAAGGGCAATTGCCCTCATCAAGTGAGCAAGCGTTTAGGGACAACGATTCCCATCAAGTAAGGTACAATTGCTCGCAACAAGTGAGCCTTTACGGACAACGGCTCTTAACATGTAAGGGACAAGTTGCCCTCATAAAGTTATCCTTTAGGGACAACAGATCTCATTATGTAAGTGACAATTGCTCTTATCGACTGTGCAAGCATTAGGAACAACGGTTATCATCATGTAAAGGGCAATTGCTCTAAACAAGTGAGCCTTTAGGGACAATGGTTCTTATCATGGAAGGGACAAATTGCCATCATAAAGTTAGCCTTTAGGGACAACGGATCTCATCATGTAAGTGACAATTGCTCTTATTGAGTGTGCAAGCTTTAGGGAGAACGGCTATCATCATGTAAAGGGCAATTGCTCTCAACAAGTGAGCCTTTAGGGACAACGGCTCGCATAATGTAAGGGACAAATATCCCTCATAAAGTTAGCCTTTATGGAAAACTGATCTCATCATTCTAGTGACAATTTCTCTAATCAAGCGTGAAACCATTAGGGACAACGGCTATCATCATGAAAAGGACAATTGCTCTCATCAAGTGAGCAAGCATTTAGGGACAATGGTTCCCATCAAGTAAGGTAAAATTGCTCTCAACAAGTGAGCCTTTAGGGACAATGGCTCTTATAAAGTTCGCCTTTAGGGACAACGGATCTCATCATATAAGTGACAATTTCTCTTATCAAGTGTGCAAGCATTAGGGACAACGACTATCATCATGTAAAGGGCAATTGCTCTCATCAAGTGAGCAAGCGTTTAGGGACAACGGCTCCCATAAAGTAAGGTACAATTGCTCTCAACAAGTGAGCCTTTAGGGACAACGGCTCTTATCATGTAAGGGACAAATTGCCCTCATAAAGTTAGCCTTTAGGGACAACGGATCTCATCATGTAAGTGACAATTGCTCTTATCAAGTGTGCAAGCATTAGGAACAACAGCTATCATCATGTATAGGGCAATTGCTCTCATCAAATGAGCAAGCGTTTAGGGACAACGGCTCCCATAATGCAAGGTATAATTTCTCTCAACAAGTGAGCCTTTAGGGACAACGGCTCTTATCATGGAAGGGACAAATTGCCCTCATAAAGTTAGCCTTGAGGGATAATGGATCTCATCATGTAAGTGACAATTGCTCTTATCAAGTGTGCAAGCATTAGGGACAACGGCTACATTATGTAAAGGGCAATTGCTCTCAACAAGTGAGCATTTAGAGACAACGTTTCTTATCATGGAAGGGACAAATTGCCCTCATAAAGTTAGCCTTTAGGGACAACGGATCTCATTATGTAAGTGACAATTGCTTTTATCGAGTGTGCAAGCTTTAGGAGAATGGCTATCATCATGTAAAGGGCAATTGCTCACATCAAGTAAGCAAGCGTCTAGGGACAACGGTTCCCATCAAGTAAGGTACAATTGCTCTCGACAAGTGAGCCTTTAGGGATAACGGCTATTATCATGTAAGGGACAAATTGCCCTCATAAAGTTAGCCATTAGGGACAACGGTGTAACAATCCAAAAAATCTCATCACTGTCATTCCCATTACAAATGCCTATAGTAGGTATTTCCACAGGTAAATTTTTGCTTTTTATTGCATATCATTACATAAGTCACTCTCTAGACCTGCTCACGTATCCACACAAGCTAAATATCTCTACCTACAAATCCTATAATCTCTTTGTATGTCAAGCATAGGATTGCAATAACATCATAATAAGTAATTCACCAATCTAAAACACTAAACTCATTACAAAAGCCTAATCCAACTCTAATTAAGCCCTAATTAGGCCTATGTGTTTACAAAACCCTAATTGCTTATTTGAACTAGTTTGAAAGTGTTCAAGGCTTATGTGTAAGTTACCCTAGTATTATTAGGATACCTTAGCATCATTAGACCCTAGTACAACCTCTTAGACTCTAGGTACAAGTCTCTTAAGCACAAAACTATAACTAGGTTATAACTTCCCGAAAACTAGGTCGAACCTTCCTAAATCATTCCCATAAGCTACCACCACTTATTATAAGCTTCTTAGGACTTAGGATTAGTCACTAAATACTCATAGGACCCTAACCTAGGCACTAAACCCTAAGCTAGACCCTAATCACTCACTAAGAAAAATTAGGTTATAACTAAACATAACTTAACCCTAAAATTCTCTATCCCTAGCGAAGAAATCCGGCCGCCACCCTCCCCTAAATTCCGGCCAACAAAAACTGCCTAATCGTCCTCTCTATCTCTTTTTTAGGGGATATGCAATATGATTTTGGACATTTTTATTCATTGGACGGTGGTTGGTATCCTATCATTCCTTTATCCTTAATCGGTTTTCTCCTTGTATGATTTTCTGAAACCCTAACTTTTCACTTATTATTAACATCGGTTTTTTTACAGTTTTGGATCGTTTTGGGTTTCTTGATCGCACCTATTATCCCTTTTTCTTTGAAGTCGGTTTATTCGCTAGTATATATCAAGGGTGCGATCTGTATGCGAATTAATCCTAAACGATTGCTTTTGTAATCGGTTTTAGGGTTTTATTTGTTTGGTCGATCGTCTACTTACATGGTTATTCTTTTACGATCGTTATTTGGGTGGTATGGGCGATCAAAATCCTACTCTAACCGCCTTCTATCTGTATTGGATCGAATGGTTTGTTAGGGATGTCTCATGAACGAAACCCTAATATTAGGGTTTTGTATTTACTGGTTTTGATTGGCTGGTGTTGCTGCAAGTTGGACTGTTGTCCATTCATGTCATGATAGTCGATCTGTTGATCGTGTTTATCTTCTGCTTTGTGATGTTATTCGAGGTAGTGGGTTGAGAGAGGGAAGGTGATGATGTTGTTGTTGATGTGCTGCTGTTGATCAGTAATGCTGGAAGTCAAATGGATCTTGGTTTTTTAACACGGTTCATCTTTCAAAGACATGTTTCTGATCGCTAATTTTATGGGTCTATTGATCGATGTTGCTGAATGTTATGGAAGTTAAGTTTTAGGGTTCTTATTCAAAAACTCTATAGATCGTTTGGTGCGACTTGATCCTGCTCGCGTTCATGTATTCATGGTTTTAGGTCTGGTCTTTACTTGTGCACATTCGTTCTAGTTGTGAGGGTTTATCACCCTTGGATTGGTGCATGATGCCTTTTTTCATGCTGTAATTGATTGTACGTGGCTGTGTTTGATGGGGTGATCATGACATGTATGTTGCATGGTTGTTAGGGTTTTCTATAACCCTATTTGTTTGTTCGCTTTATGGCTGCTACTGGTTTGATGACAACTGGGTTCTTATTCACATTTGCTGGTTGTAGCGTTTGGATAAAGTGTATGTTGTCTTGTAGTAACCTTTGATCCTTTTCTTGGCAGAATTCTTCATGTAATGGGATAAATGGTATGATAAGTGGAAGTTGGGTTTTAACCCATATGTTTTGGTGTGGAATCATGACACATGGTTATTAGTTCTGATGTAGATGGAAGTTAAGTTTGTGGGGACTCTCGTTCTAAACCCCATACACACGATGCCATGCACTTTGGGTACATATGATTCTATCTTAATTTTGTTATGGCAATTGTGGTGGAGTTATTTGTGGTGTTTGCTACTACAAACAGATTTTATGTTGAAGATCGCTTGGATTTTTCTACGTAGATTCTTCAGGGAAGTTAAGGTGCACTGCCATAATGATATAGAAGGCTGAAGTGTTTTTCTAGAGTAGTAGTATAAATGTTTATGTACCTATGGCATTTTTGGTAGGTTCATTTTATTGTAAGTTATAGGAATGGTGTGTCATGCTTATATTCGAGTCTGTAAGTGTCCTAAGAGACTGAGATGAGGGAAGTCACCCTCATCCTTTGTACTTCAATGTTTTTGGTGTAATATATTTTACCGGGGTGAATTAACCCTTTTACCCAAAACACTTAACCCTAATCCTAAAACTAAGTACCCTAAGCACCTCAAACCCATCAAGCACCTAGCCTAGCACCTTATTAATGCCTAGCACACACCCTATACCTCCCTAGCAAGCATACAAGTAGGTGATGCACCTACTTGTCACCTCCTTTACCCCGCGGCTTCACCACCACCAAACAAACCCTAGAACCGCCTATAGCCCATCCTAATCACCATGGTAGTTTGCAAGAGTCACATATAGCTTCCATGAGTCACCACCACCCCTCCTCGACACCTAGCCACACCATTTGACACCTAAACCCCCTCGCGACCCTATAAATACCCGCGACCCCCATTCCTTTCTAAATCACACCTTCACTTCTCTTCACCTCAAAATTTCTGTAATTAGTGGTAGTAGTAGGTCCCTTATAGTCTTAGAAGTCGAGCAGGGTGAGCCTTGAGGCCTTGTCGAGTTGTTTTCCCTCCGAGAAACCCAAACCCTTGCTATTTCCATTTTTCGAGCAAGTAAGCTCTTTCACTAGTTCTAATCACTTAGGTACTACCCTAGGATAGTTATAGGTTGCCTTATATCACCGAGGAACCCTTGCTTGAGCCTTGATCATTTTCATTCGCTAGTTTCCTTTTGAAAACCCTAATATGAGTTGAATTGCCTTTTATATGCTATAAGAACTATCCATAAGCAATAAGCTAGATTATATAACTTAGTTAAGCTAATATTAGTTAACCATAAGCTAGGAAACCTTTTTGTTTTATAAAAATATAGTTTGCATGGAATTAGGACTAGTTTTGCAAAACTTTCCATGCATAGGGGTATATATGGTAATTTTTTGAAAATATTATATCTAGGGACTATTTTTGTCATTTCTTAAAAGTTATAAGTATAAGGACCCTTTTTGCAAAGTTATATAACCCTAGGATAAAAAGATAAAAAGTTATAAAGTTTAGGGTATAATTAGTAAATTCTGAAAACTTATAAGTCCAAGGGTTATTTTTGTCATTTCCTTAAAATATAGAAGTATAGGGACTAAATATGTGAAGTTTAGAAAGTTATAAACCTAGGTAATATAAGTATTATAAGTATAGGGTAGATTTTGTAATTATAGAAACTTAAAGGTTATAAAATAAACTATTTTAATATATATAGCAAACCTATTTTTTAGGTTAGAAGCATAACACAATACTAGAGAGCTTCATGTGAGGGGTATCATGTGGATATTTCGTTTTGACGAGTTTGTTCGGTTTACGATTTAAAGTGCCCTGACTCCTCAAACAATCATATGCATGGCCTCTGAATTATGATGGCCCGAACGGTGTTATGTTATAACCAAATTCTAATAACAATATAACTCAATAGTAAGGAACTTCGTGTGAGGAGTTATATACTTCTGAATCATGATGGCCCGAACAGTATTATGTTGGCAGCATAATACAATATGTAGGGATCTTCATGTGAGGAGTTATACTTCTAAATTACGATGGCCTGAACGGTGTTATGTTATATCTAGGAATCCTAAAGATAAATCACTTAATAAACCTAAAACAAAACAACTAGAGCTTGACATGCCTCCACAACAATAATAGACTTCAAGATACGTGAGTAAGCAGTCTAAACCTCTAGTCACTTTGACATCAATCAAATAGCCTTAAGCCCAGGTGAGTTTTCATAGCCTCACACTTTTTAAACGCTTTATAAATGTTTTACAAACCCTGTGGGGGGAATACATGCTACTTGCTTTTAAAAACCGAATACAAGTCTTTTTCTTTGGTTGTTGCACAAGTGATACTATCTGCCACCATTACATAACTAAAATTCATGAGCCATAATCAATAGTGGGTTTTACACAAGTGAACGCGAGTATAGTTGATAGATCTATTGGAGTTTGACACCTCCCGTTGGTTTACCTCAACCGGGTAACCAATAAGTACTATACTTGAAACCTCTAAGGATTAACTTTGGCAAGTTATCCTTCTTGTCCCCTCATGGTTGGGTCTACAGCCCCCATGACCCGGACTATTAACGTGCGGTGTCATGAGCTTAGTGGAACATACCCCACTCTTGATAATTGTGCATGCATCACTATTATCACACACACACACAACATTTTCCCAGATGGTTGTAACAACTGAACCCAGGGAACTTGTATTCACCTACACCCTAAACCTATTACTCTCACTCAACCTAGTGTTGACTTTTAAGCATGTATCTTAGGTAACAAAGCTCTACGGAAATTATGGCATGGAGTGGCACAAAGCTTGCAGGACTTTTCACTCAGTTATCATTCAAATTTCATAACAAACTTAGATTTTGGGGACCTCCTCTTATAAAACTCTGATGATTTTTTATTGAATGGTAACTCATTTTATAAAAACGTATCTTTTCGAGTCGTTTTCTATTACTGTATCTGTGATTCCTTGAAGTAATACCCCATATCCAAATTTCGCTGCGATCTGTGAAAATGGGGGTGTTACAGATTGGTATCAGAGCCTAAGTTGTAGAGAACAAGGTCAAAAACCTAAACTACAACTATTTTTCCTGATACCCGAGAAAGTCCTTTGTGCCACTACACTCCCCAATGCCTTTTTCCCAGAGCCATACGTGCATTAGATCTGCATAATAGGTATTACTTGACTATTACTTGAGCATATATTAATTTCTGCATTACTAGATAGATATGCCTGCTCCCCACTACTCTACTATTACCCCATCCGGAATACATAGGGAGAATGTTCATCCCTCTCCGAATGATTCGGATTTTAGCCTTAAAAATCTTTTTCCCTTATCCCCGAATAGCCCTAGGAATAGTATAGATATGCAGTCACCCTTAGGCTTTACACCTTTTATAGATGACCCACACCTAAAACATATAAGAGATTTCTATGCTAAGGCATCACCTATCACTTCCCCAAACGCTATCCTACATCCACCTTTTCCCACACCTAGGTTAGAACCACATGGCTTCTTTCTCCCTAGAACACCTTATATACCTAGGATACCCATCCTTGCCTATAACCCTAGATATGAACCTAGGCAACCCTATACCATAGCACCCACACCTTACTTAGTAGAACCTCACACTTCATCTTGGAAATTTGAAGTCGGAGAAAATTTCACTAAGACAACCTTAGACAATCAGGAAAATCAGGTAGAAGAAATTTTAAATAATTTAGATGAAATTTTCCTTGACCATATTGGGAAGATAGAAGAAGGTCATGATAGTAACTTAGGTACCCGACCCGACTATAGTAATTTAAGAAATACCCTAGCACAAGCCTGTTTTAGGATAGGAAGATTACGAAAGAATCAAGTGAGACACCACCATAAGATAGCCTTTGCCCATTTTAGAATCCGTACCTTAGAAAAGATGATTGATGATGACGAGGAAAGTCATCAATCAAATTTAGGAAACACTGTGAACCCCTAGATTTATGAAAAACTTTGGAAGAAACCTTTAAGTAGTATGCCTTATGAATCTTACTTTAGGATAGTTAGTATAATAATCCTTTTAGGATATGTAAGATAGGAAATCAATAATGAGACTTAGGTATATCTTATCGATACTTCCTAGTGTCCCTTAAAATTAGGATAACCTAGTTAACCTAAAATTAGGTATACCTTTCCTTGATTACTTTAGGTCATCCTGAAATCCTGTAAAAATCCCTAGGAGTTTAGGAATAATCTATACAAACATAACAAGTGAGTACTTGTTATAACCCACCTTAAACCCTTACTCTACCATAACCCTTAAAAACATTAGGACCCCGATGCCTTAGACATATAGACTCTTATCACTTTTAACCTCTAACTCGGTTAAAAAAACCCTAACATCCCTCTGGAGAAAATGGCGATTCTCTATCCCTTTTCAATTCTGATCGTTCCCCTCTTCTATCCTTGAATCTTATACCTTATAACACTTCTACTACTGTGGAATAATCCGAGTATTACTTCCCTTTAGTCGACTTTTTATTTGGTCGCTGATTTGTGGAGTTTAGGGTTTCGATTTTTTTGTAAGGAATCGTTTTTTTAGGGTTCTAGGTTAGTCGGTTCTGATTTAATTGCTATATATCATTCAATCATGAGTGTCGGTTAGGATTTGGTGATGGGTATTTAACCCTTTAAGGGTTTCGGTTTATTATTAATTGTGGTGATCGATTATTGGAAGTGGTTTTTTTAGGGTTTTTTTCTTGAACGTTTTTTTAGGGTTCTTGTTTCGTTTCTGCTTTTGTTTTGCATCATTTTGAATTAGTTGGGATTCGCTGCTATTTTCTTTTGTATGTCGGCTACTAATATATATAAAGATTCGTTGAAGCATTCATCCAGCAACCCCTAATCGAGTTTGATGGCTGATGCACCCATATTGAAATCTGTTTTAAAGAGGGCTGGTGCTACTTGTATGCAATCCGTGAATGCTTCTCATGAGGTATTACAATCAATTGGGCGACACAAAGGTGTTGAAGAAGATTCAACTTTGAGTTGCCTCACTGCTAAAATTAAGAATGTTGATGGTAAGATCTTGGGTAGAGATGGTAGGGTTATGAAACCTCATCGTGTGGTTAAGTTTGCTGATCAAGAGGATGGTTTGTCAAGAAACCAAAACAATGATGATGTGGCTGGTCATGAGAAGACGATTGGTGAAAAGGGAACTCATGGAACTACTAATGTTGCTAGGGGTACTCCAATTTCAGTTTCTGTTGATAATCAAATGCCTAGTAATTCGTTTCCTTCTCAGCCTTTGAATGGCACCGTTGTAAGTGGTAATATCAATGATGAAGGTAAGTCTCCTAATGAGGTTAGTTCACAAACAGCCCCTAAACTTTCATATGCTTCAATGTTTAAGACTAAGAATGTATTCAAATCTGTTAACATATGTGAACTACGTAGTGAGGAGCGTGTGGAAGGGGCTCATGTCGCAATTCCTTTAAAAGAGATTGATGATGTTTCCGTTAGGTTTGCTAATACTCTTTACGGGTATTTTATTGGGAAACGGCTTGCATTCCCTATTGTGGAGAATTATGTTAAGAATACATGGGCTAAGTTTGGTTTAGAACGTGTTATGTTGAATAATGGGTTCTTTTTATTTCAATTCTCCAATAAGGATGGTATGGATCAAGTGTTAGAGACGGGTCCGTGGTTGATTCGTTTGATTCCTATTTTTCTAAACATTTGGACTCCTAATACTACGCTTGCTAAGGAAGAGGTTACTTCAGCCCCCGTATGGTTGAAGTTACATAATGTCCCAATTTTTGCTTATACGGAGGTTGGATTAAGTTTGATTACGACTCAAATTGGTAAACCTATCATGTTGGATTCATACACTAGTTCTATGTGTGTTAAGTCTTGGGGTCAGAATTCATATGCTCGTGCTCTTATTGAAGTGTCATCTCTTAACGCGTTAATGGATCATGTGGTTGTGGCCATTCCGTTTTCTAATGGTTCAGGTCACTCGTTGGTACGCATTGATATTGAATACGAATGGAAGCCTCCTCGTTGTGATTTGTCCAAAATTTTTGACCATAATGATGCTGCATGCCCCAAGAATGTTAAACATTCTAGTGTGAAGACTAATGTTGATGAGGAGGGATTCGTAGAAGCTACTAAGCGTAAGGGTAAGGGTAAGGCGTCAACTCATGAGAAGGTTATTGATGGAGTTCGATTTGCGAGACCAAAGGTCACATTTAACTATCGTTGGCAGCCGGTTTCGAAAACTAAAGGGGGGTCTGATGGAGCGTCTTCTTCTAAGGGTAATGGTACTAACAAGGAACCTAATGTTCCTAAGGAGGTTGGGGAGAATGGTGCTTCATCTTCTAAGGCTCATGGTACTAATAAGGAAGCTAGTGTTCCTAATGTGAAGGCTAGTCAAAATTCATTGGATAATCAGGCTAAGAAAGATGTTCATGCCCCTAAGAAGTACATTCATGATGATTTAAGTGATATAGTCACTAAGAATTCTTTTGGAGCGCTTAATGATGATGTGACCAGTTCTGAATTTGGGTTTGAGGAGGACTCGTTTCAAGTGGATAAAGGGGTTCATGAAGTTGATAGTGATAGTGATAATGAGGTCGATGAGTATATTGAGTTTGGCAAACCAAGCACGGACACTAGTAATCGTAAGGAAGCAAGCACTTCCTCTGTTGATGTTCCTCATGTATAGTATCGCTTCATGGAATATAAGGGGAATGAACCAATCCCCTAAACAAAATGAGGTTCGTCAGGTTATTGGTGAAAATCAACTTTCTATTTGTGCTATTTTGGAATCGCATGTCTCTAATTCTCGTCTTCAGGAGTTATGCATGAGGGTGTTTAAATGTTGGATTGGACTTCTAATGGTAATTTTTGTAGTAGTGGTTCTCGTATCATTTTGGGATGGAACATGGATGCGGTTGATTTGAATGTGGTTGCTATGACGGATCAGGTTGTCCATACTTTCATTTGATTTAAGGTTGATAAAAAGGAGTTGTTTTGTTCTTTTGTTTATGCTCACAATAAGTATACTCATAGAAGACCCCTTCGGGATAATCTTGGTTTACATAACCAGCTGGTTCGTAATCGCCCTTGGTGTGTTCTAGGGGATTTCAATTCTGCTCTTAATTTAGAAGATAAGGTCGAGGGTTCTTCGGTNTCGTTGATCGGACAATATTCCTTGATGTGCTTGACTTAATTGAAGTAGCCAATGTGATTGTAAGAGGACGATATGATATGACTTATGAATATCATACTCTAGATCATCAGCGCATCATTGTGCGTACCAACCGTGATTGGTATACAATATGTAATTATTACTAGAGTTTGCATGCCGCAATTGGGATCGAAAGAATGACTTTTAGAATTACTCTATTAGATAATTTGAATTTTAGGGAAGTTCACCCTGCAGAGATGGTGGGTTCAGGTTTTTAATAATTTAGTTTTGTAGTAGTGGTTCTCGTATCATTTTGGGATGGAACATGGATGCGGTTGATTTGAATGTGGTTGCTATGACGGATCAGGTTGTCCATACTTTCATTTGATTTAAGGTTGATAAAAAGGAGTTGTTTTGTTCTTTTGTTTATGCTCACAATAAGTATACTCATAGAAGACCCCTTCGGGATAATCTTGGTTTACATAACCAGCTGGTTCGTAATCGCCCTTGGTGTGTTCTAGGGGATTTCAATTCTGCTCTTAATTTAGAAGATAAGGTCGAGGGTTCTTCGGTTATTGATATTGCGATGCGGGAGTTTAAGGAGTGTGTTGATGCTAATGAGTTGGTTGATATTAACCGCTCGGGGCTGCAATTTACTTGGACTCAAAAGCCGAGAGGATTGGATGGTAATTTGAGGAAGATTGATCGTATAATGGCTAATCTTGGGTTTCTGGATGCGTTTGCGGGTGCTCATGCTATTTTCCAACCGTACCGTGTTTCTGATCACTCCCCGGCTATTCTTCATATTCCTACGACGTGTAAGTTTAAACCTAGGCCGTTTAAATTCTCAAATATTCTGGTTTAGAACTCAAGGTTTAAATAGCAAGTTCAAGAGTGTTGGGGTACATCGGTGAGTGGTTTTCATATGTTTAAAGTGGTTAGTAAATTGAAGGCGCTTAAAAAGCCTTTTCGTAGTATGCTTTTCCGAGAAGGGAATATTCATGAGAAAGTTACTAAACTTCTTCATGAATTGGATGAGGTTCAACGTGCCCTTTATTTGGATCCTTTTAATGTTGATTTGCATGAGGAGGAAGCGTGCTATCTTAATGCTTTCAATGAAGCAGTTTTGAAGGAAGAATGTTTTCTCTAGCAAAAGGCTAAGGTTGAATGGCTTCGGGTTGGTGACTCAAATTCTGCATATTTTCATAAGGTCGTAAAGAGTAGGAAAGCTAGGAGTCGGATTGATTCTATTTGTGACGGTAATGGCGTGCAATTGGTGGAGGATCAGGTTCCTAATGCTTTTGTTTCTTACTTTACTTCTTTCCTTGGTCAAGAGGGGCCTATTTTGCCATTGGATGATTCTGATCTTTTCACATCGACTCTTGATCCTAATGTGGCTTTATATATGGTTCGTGATGTTACGTCTCGTGAGGTCAAAGATGCTATATTTTCTATGGGAGATGATAAGGCGTCGGGTCCTGATGGTTATTTGGCTGCGTTTTTTAAGGGTGCTTGGGATATTATTTCTGATGATGTGACTAAGGCGGTTCAGGAATTTTTTGTTAATGGTAAGTTGTTGAAAATGATTAATCATACTACCATAGCCCTTTTTGCCTAAGATCAATTTTCCCACTCGGATAACTGATTTTAGGCCTATTTCGTGTTGCAATGTGATTTTCAAGTGTATTAGTAAGATTATTGCCAACCGGATTAAGGAGAGCCTTAGCACTTTGGTTAGTCCAAATCAGTCTGCGTTTGTTCCTGGTAGACGGATTGCCGATAACATTATGCTTACTCAGGAGCTTATGCATAAGTATCACCTCAATCGTGGTCCGTCTAGGTGTACTTTTAAGGTGGATATTCAAAAGGCGTACGACACGGTGAATTGGCAATTTTTGAGGTGTATTCTGGTTCGTTTTGGTTTTCATTCGCGTATGGTTCACTGGATTATGGAATGCGTTTCTACTACTTCGTTTTCTATAACTGTGAATGGCATTTTGCATGGTTATTTTAAGGGTAAGCGTGGTTTAAGGCAAGGGGATCCGTTATCGCCTTATCTTTTCACGCGTGTTATGGAGGTGCTTACTCTTATTTTGAGGCGTCGCGTTTGGGATTCTGAGATGTTCACTTTCCATCACAAATGCTCTCAACTTAACATTATTAATCTTTGTTTTGCTGATGTTTTGTCTTGTTTGCTCATGGTGATGCTCATTCGGCTGGTGTTATTATGGATTCCTTAGAGGAGTTTAAGGATGTCTCGGGCCTGTCTCCTAGTTTACCCAAGAGTACTCCTTGTTTCTGTAATGTTCTTAATCATGTTAAGCTTGCTATTTTATAGATTCTTCCATTTGTTGAGGGGATATTGCCTGTGAAGTATCTTGGGGTGCCGTTGGTTACTACTAGATTGATCTTTAGAGATTGTAAGGAATTGATGGAGAAGCTGTCTAATCGCATCAATGATTGGAGGAATAAATCCCTCTCTTTTGTTGGTCGGCTTCAACTTATTCAGTCAGTTCTGTCTTCTATGCACATTTATTGGGCCTCGGTTTTTTTTCTCCATGCTCGTATTGTGTCTGATCTTGAGCAGCTTATGCAGGGTTTCCTTTGGAGTTCTGGTAATGGTCGGAAAGGTAATTCTAAAGTTACTTGGGAGGTTGTGTGCTTACCTAAACAGGAGGGTGGGCATAGGATTCGTAGACTTGAATCTTTTAATACGGCTCTCATTGCTGCTCATATTTGGCGTTTGTTCAATTCTATGGATTCTTTGTGGTTGAAATGGATTCATACATATAGGTTGCGTGGTCATAACTTTTGGGATGTTCCAAGTCGTGGTAATCTGTCTTGGAGTTGGCAGAAGATCCTTCAAATTAGGCCTCTCGTTAGACAATTTTTTTGGCATAATATTGGGAATGGTTTGAAGGCTTCAGCTTGGTTTGATAAGTGGTATTCGGTTGGTCCTCTTTATCTTATTGTGTCCTCGAGGAATATTCACCGGGCTGGTTTTTCATCTAATTCTTTGGTTCGGGACATTATTTTGGAGGATTCTTGGGCTTGGCCGAATATGTGGAGAACTCAGTATCCTATGCTTACATCGATTTCAGTTCCTAATTTAAATGATAATGTGGATGATCGGTTAGTTTGGAGGACGGGGGATGGTCATGTCAAGTCTTTCTCTGTTTCTTTAGTTTGGGAGTGTATTCGGTCGCGTGGACAGGTTGTTGATTGGTTTCATCTTGTTTGGTTCACGCACCGTATTCCGAGGCATGCTTTTCATTTGTGGCTGGTTATGAGAAGGAGGCTTCGTACTCAGGATATGCTACGCTCAAATGATCCCACTAGAGATGCCCTTGTGTGCCCTTTGTGCAACACTCAACCAGATTCTCATGCTCACCTTTTCTTTGAGTGTTTGTTTTCATTTTAGGTTTGGGACTCTTTGAAGGTGTTTGCTGGTCTTACGGATATTCCTTATTCCTTACGGATTTTCCCTTAAGCATTTCATCAAATACCTTGTCTTCAACAAGTTATTCTCTAAACATGAACTTTCTAAACTCAAATCAGCAATGAAATTGAATAAAGAAATAAATAACAACAATTCACCCTAAACTTCATTGAATTAGGTCTGAATCGATTCTAGTTATAAATAATCAAGTCAACAATCATATAACAAAATTAAACATAGATAGACGAATACTAAATATAATGAAATCTAGATAAGAAGGAAAAACAAAAATTGATAATGAAATCGACAAAACATATTAAAAGCACCTGATTTGGCAAAGAAATTGCAAGATTCGGAAGGAATTCGAGAAAACAATGGCATATTTTGTATCTATTTGATGTTTGTATGTGGTAAATAATCAAATCCAATCAAAGAGATTTGGGTGAGTGTAGATGATTGATTTGGAGGAAACCAATAGCGAATCGTTTTGAAATTGGGGAAAACCAAAGGCGGGATAAAATGAAATTTGTGGAGGAAAGTGAAATTTTGTGATACATATTCAAGTGGAAAGACATGTTTTTACTAAATAACCGGTTTATATGTGTTTTTAAGTCTTAGAGACTAGTTTCTTTAAGTTATGTATATCTCTATACTTTTTGTGCCTGCTTTTTTTTACTCATAAAAACTGGCGATTTTGTAACTGGTCTCTATCAAGAGGTGTTTATAGCCTTTTTTGTAATAGTGTTAGCTAGCTTCTACCAAGCACCTAGCCTAGCACCTTAGTCATGCTTAGCACACACCCTAGCACCTCCCTAGTAAGCACACAAGTAGGTGATGCACCTACTTGTCACCTCCTTCACCCCGCGGCTTCACCACCACCATACAAGCCCTAGAACCGCCTATAGCCCATCCTAATCACCATGGTAGCTTGCAAGAGTCACATATAGCTTCCATGAGTCACCCCCACCCCTCCTCGACACCTAGCCACACCATTTGACACCTAAACCCCCTCGCGACCCTATAAAAACCCGCAACCCCCATTCCTTTCCAAATCACACCTTCACTTCTCTTCACCTCAAAATTTCTGTAGTTAGTGGTAGTACTAGGTCCCTTATAGCCTTAGAAGTTGAGTAGGGTGAGCCTTGAGGCCTTGTCGAGTTGTTTTCCCACCGAGAAACCCTAAACCCTCGCTATTTCCATTTTTCGACCAAGTAAGCTCTTTCACTAGTTCTAATCACTTAGGTACTGCCCTAGGATAGTTATAGGTTGCCTTAGATCACCTAGGAACCCTTGCTTGAGCCTTGATCATTTTCATTTGCTAGTTTCCTTTTTAAAACCCTAATATGAGTCGATTTGCCTTTTATATGCTGTAAGCCCTTTCCATAAGCTATAAGCTAGATTAGATAACTTAGTTAAGCTAATATTAGTTAACCATAAGCTAGGAAACCTTTTTGTTTTATAAAAATATAGTTTGCATGGAATTAGGACTAGTTTTGCAAAACTTTCCATGCAAAGGGGTATATATGGTAATTTTCTGAAAATATTAATTCTAGGGACTTTTTTTGATATTTCTTAAAAGTTATAAGTATAAGGACCCTTTTTGCAAAGTTATATAACCTTAGGATAAAAAGATAAAAAGTTATAAACTTATAAGGACTAGTTTTGCAAAAGTTATAAAGTTAAGGGTATAAATAGTAAATTCTTAAAACTTATAAGTCCAAGGGTTATTTTTGTTATTTCCTTAAAATATAGAAGTATAGGGACTAAATATGTGAAGTTTAGATAGCTATAAACCTAGGTAATATAAGTATTATAAGTATAGGGTAGATTTTGTAATTATAGAAATTTAAAGGTTATAAAATAAACTATTTTCATATATATAGCAAACCTATTTTTTAGGTTAGAAGCATAACACAATACTAGGGAGCTTCATGTGAAGGGTATCATGTGGATATTTCATTTTGAAGAGTTTGTTGGGTTTACGATTTAAAGTGCCCTGACTCCTCAAACGATTATATGCATGGCCTCTGAATTATGATGGCCCGAACGGTGTTATTTTATAACAAATTCTAAAAACAATATAACTCAATAGTAAAGAACTTTGTGTGAGGAGTTATATACTTCTGAATCATGATGCCCGAACAGTATTATGTTGGCAGCATAATACAATAGTAGGGAGCTTCATGTGAGGAGTTATACTTCTGAATTACGATGGCCTGAATGGTGTTATGTTATATCTAAGAATCCTAAAGATAAATCACTTAATAAACCTAAAACAAAATAACTAGAGCTTGACATGCCCCCACAACAATAATAGACTTCAAGATACGTGAGTAAGCAGTCTATACCTCTAGTCACTTTGACATCAATCAAATAGCCTTAAGCCGAGGTGAGTTTTCATAGCCTCACACTTTTTAAACACTTTCTAAATGTTTTACAAACCCTGTGAGGGGAATACGTGCTACTTTCTTTTAAAAACAGAATACAAGTCTTTTTTCTTTGGTTTTTGCACAAGTGATACTATCTGCTACCATTACATAACTAAAATTCATGAGCCATAATCACTTGTGGGTTTTACACAAGTGAACGCGAGTATAGTTGATAGATCTATTGGAGTTTGACACCTCCCATTGGTTTACCTAAGCCGGGTAACCAATAAGTACTATACTTGAAACTTCTAAGGATTAACTTTGGCAAGTTATCCTTCTTGTCCCCTCATGGTTGGGTCTGTGGCCCCCATGACCCTGACTGTTAACTTGCGGTTTCATGAGCTTAGTGCAACATACCCCACTCTTGATAATTGTGCATGCATCACAATTATCACACACACACACACAAAATTTTCCCAGATGGGTGTAACAACAGAACCCAGGGAACTTGTATTCACCCACACCCTAAACCTATGACTCTCACTCAACCTAGTGTTGACTTTTAAGCATGTATCTTAGGTAACAAAATTCTGCGGAAATTATGGCATAGAGTGGCACAAAGCTTGCAGGACTTTTCACTCAGTTATCATTCAAATTTCATAACAAAATTAGATTGTGGGGACCTCCTCTTATAAAACTCTGATGATTTTATTGAATGGTAACTCATTTTATAAAAACGTCTCTTTTTTAGTTGTTTTCTATTACTGTATCTGTGATTCCATGAAGTAATACCCCAGATCCAAATTCCGCTGGGATCTGTGAAAATGGGGGTGTTACAAACGGATCTCATCATGTAAGTGACAATTGCTCTTATCGTGTGTGCAAGCTTTAGGATAACGGCTATCATATAAAGGGCAATTGCTCTCATCAAGTAAGCAAGCGTCTAAGGACAACGGTTCCCACCAAGTAAGGTACAATTGCTCTCAACAAGTGATCTTTAGGGACAATGGCTCTTATCATGTAAGAGACAAATTGCCCTCATAAAGTTAGCCATTAGAGACAACGGATCTCATCATGTAAGTGACAATTGCTCTTATCAAGTGTGAAACCATTAGGGACAACGACTATCATCATGTAAATGGCAATTGGTCTTATCAAGTGAGCAAGCATTTAGGGACAACAGTTCACATCAAGTAAGGTACAATTGCTCTCAACAAGTGAGACTTTAGGGACAAGGGCTCTTATCATGTTAGGGATAAATTGCCCTCATAAAGTTAGCCTTTAGGTACAACGGATCTCATCATGTAAGTGACAATTGCTTTTACAAGTGTGAAATCATTAGGGACAACGGCTATCATCATGTAAATGGCAATTGCTCTCATCATGTGAGAAAGCGTATAGGGACAACAGTTCCCATCAAGTAAGGTACAATTGCTCTCAACAAGTGAGCCTTTTAGGACAAAGGCTCTTATCATGTAAGGGACAAATTGCCCTCATAAAGTTAGCCTTTAGGTACAACGGATCTCATCATGTAAGTGACAATTGCTCTTATCAAGTGTGCAACAATTAGGGACAACGGCTATCATCATGTAAAGGCCAATTGCTCTCATCAAGTGAGCAAGCATTTAGGGACAAAGGTACCCATCAAGTAAGGTACAATTATTCTCAATAGGTGAGCCTTTAGGGACAACGGCTCTTATCATGTAAGGGACAAATAGACCTCATAAAGTTAGCCTTTAGGGACAACGGATCTCATCATGTAAGTGACAATTGCTCTTATCATGTGTGCAAGCATTAGGGACAACGGCTATCATCATGTAATGGGCAATTGCTCTCATGAAGTGAGCAAGCATTTAGGGACAAAAGGCTCACATAAATAAGGTATAATTGCTCTCAACAAGTGAGCCTTTAGGGACAACGATACTTATCAAGGAAGAGTCAAATTGCCCTCATAAAGTTAGCCTTTAGGGACAACGGATATCATCATGTAAGTGACAATTGCTCTTATCAAGTGTACAACCATTAGGGATAACGGCTATCATCTTGTAAAGGCAATTGCTCTCAGCAAGTGAGCAATCGTTTAGGGACAAAGGTTTCCATCAAGTAAGGTATTATTGCTCTCAACAATTGACCCTTTAGGGATAACGGCTCTAATCATGTAAAGGATAATTTGCCCTCATAAAGTTAGCCTTTACGGACAACGGATCTCATCATGTAAGTGACAATTGCTCTTATCAAGTGTGCAAGCATTAGGGACAATGGCTATCATCATGTAAAGGGCAATTGGCCTCATCAAGTGAGCAAGCATTTAGGCACAACGGCTCCCATCAAGTAAGGTACAATTGCTCTCAACAAGTGAGCCTTTAGGGACAATGGCTCTGATCATGTAAGGGACAAATTGCCCTCATATACTTAGCCTTTAGGGACAACGGATCTCATCATGTAATTAACAATTGCTCTTATCAAGTGTGCAAGCATTAGAGACAACGGCTATCATCATGTAAAGGGCAAATGTTCTCATCAAGTGAGCAAGCGTTTAGGGACAACGGCTCCCATAAAGTAAGGTACTATTGCCCTCAACAAGTGAGCCTTTAGGGACAACGACTCTTATCATGGAGAGGATAAATTGCCCTCATAAAGTTAGCCTTTAGGGACAACGAATATCATCATGTAAGTGAAAATTGCTCTTAACAATATGCAACCACGAGGGACAACGGCTATCATCTTGAAAAGGGCAATTGCTCTCATCAAGGGAGCAGGCGTTTAGGGACAACGGTTCTCATCAAGTAAGGTACAATTGCTATCAACAAGTGAGCCTTTAGGGACAACGGCTCTTATCATATAAGGGACAAATTGCCCTCATAAAGTTAGCCTTTAGGGACAACGGATCTCACCATGTAAGTGACAATCGCTCTTATCAATTGTGCAAACATTAGGGACAACGGCTATCATCATGCCCTGCAAAAAAGCCTCAAGTAGCGTGTCATTGCTTAATAACTGAAAATACATGCTAAAGTGTCAACACGAGGTTGGTAAGTTCATAGAGTTTAGTGAAAAAGAATGTAATGTAAAGCATTTGAATGAAGATTTCCCAGCAAAGGCATTGTAAATTCACCCAGTTCCAAGCCCCGCCCATTCAAGGCTTGCAACATGTGTGTTTACAACCCACTACCAAATATGATCTGGTTTATGTAAACAAAAGTAATATTTGGACCAAGATCAAAGATAAGTGTAGCAATGTTAATGTAGCCATGAAAATGTCGCCATATAGATAAATCTGACAATGTCACCATATAAACAATTCTAACAATGTCGCCAGATATGTAGCATGTAACATGTAAACACGTAAAGCATTTGAGTAAACAAACAAACATTTGAGTAGGACAAGTAGTGTTTGAGTAAACAAGTAGCATGTTCAAGTAAAACAAGTATTGCATTCATGTAAAAACGAGCATGTATTCTCCCCCAAAACAATTATAAAACAAGTTAAAATAGGGGGCATGAACTCACCTGGTGCGATAGCTACGATGACAAATGTGGATGCACTGGAATGAGGCACGATCTCTAACCGTGATATGTGCTTATTCACATATCTTTTATTCACCATTATTAGACTATTTTAGACCAAAAACTAACGTTCAAAGCCAAAGATATCGTGTTTTTGTGTTTATGACTGTGCAGGTATGGATATTGCTAAAACATCACAAAAAGCATCCTAAAAGCCCAAAAAGAGCACGGGATGTGGAAAAGAGTCAAGAAGCCGAGTCAAAGTTGATATTCACTCAAGAAAAGCCCGTGACGAAGTTTTCATTACTTAAAGGCTCGAGAATATGAAAGAAATACTTAATCGAAGAATAAAGATGATTATCTTATATAAGCTTCCCAAATTCGAGCAAGTGATCACTTTTATATCATTGAAGA
>LBNU01038379.1:7930-28823 GCA_014162995.1 Artemisia annua | reverse complement strand
TTCTTAATTTTCTTTTCTTTCTTTTATTTTGTTTAGCCTTTCTTTCTTTCTTTTATTTCTTTTATCGTTAATGTTTTCTTTTCTTGTTTATTTTTAGTTTTCTTAAACACGTTTTACTTTTATTAAGTCTTAAATAAAGTTTAGTAGCGTAACTTAAACACAAATCCTCTTTTAAACCCATTCACATCACATAACTCACGGTTTTGAACGACTAGATCCATTCAACCCTCGTTGGGACTACGACCCGTGGTTTACAAGCTTCACCGCTTAGTTTACCTCACATCAAATTTTTGGCGCCGCTGCCGGGGAGCGGTTGAAAAAATTAAGTTGTTTGATCGTTCGAGACTTGTGATTTGAAGACCCTTCTTTTAGAAGTTAACGCTTTTTCTTAAAAACAAAAACAAAATTTTTTTTTTATAAAACCTATAAAAACCAAAAATATTTTCTCTTTTCTTTTATAAACTTATATAAACCAAAAAGATTTTCTTTTCTACTTTCTTTTTCACTTTGTTGTGTTTTGATTTGTATGATCACTCGTTCCAAGTCTAAATTGAACGAGTCGTCTTCTTCTTCCACAGTGCCAACTAACCGCAGTCGTCGTAGACGGAGGCAAAGAAACGTACCCGAGTTACGTGATCTTCCTACTCCCATCACCGAGATGGCCGACCAACGTACGATGCAGGAGTTGCTCCAATGTCCTACCGAAAGATATGGAGATGCTATTGTTCTACCCCAAATCCTTTCTGAGAATTTTGAGCTTAAAACCGGTTTGATTCAACTTGTCACTTCTAATCAATTTCAAGGTTTTGAAAGGGACGATCCTCATGCCCACATCCGTTGGTTCAACAAGTTAACTTCAACCATGAAATTCAAAGATGTCCCTCATGAAGCTATTAAGCTAATGCTCTTTCCCTTTTCTCTAGAGGGGGCAGCCCGAGTTTGGCTCGAGAAAGAACCCCCTCGTTCCATTACCACTTGGGAAGAGCTTGTTTCAAAATTCGTTAATCATTTCTTTCCCCCATCCAAAACAACAAACCTAAAGAATGATATAACCAATTTTCAGCAACGTTTTGATGAAAGCTTTGGTGAGGCATGGGAACGTTTCAAGGATCTTCTTCGCAAGTGTCCTCACCATGGTTTCTCCGAATTGCACCAAATCGATACGTTCTATAACGCTTTGACTCAAAACGATCAAGATTCTTTGAACTCAGCCGCCGGTGGCAATATCTTGAATCGTACGCCACGGGATATTCTTACTATCATTGAGAACAAATCAAAGGTTCCGACTTCTCGTAACAAACCGAATGTTTCGAAAGCAACGTTGTTTAATCCTTCTTCTTCGACGTCATCGGCCCAACCATCGGAGATGGCCGAACTTACCGATGCTTTACGTTTGATGATGAAAGAGTTTAAGAACCAGAATCAGAAACCCGAGCCCGTTAAAGCTGTTAATGAAGTGTGTGTGATTTGTGGTGGTCCCCATCAGTATTATAATTGTCAAGCCACCGATGGCCAAATTGGTAATGCTGACGTTGCAGCTGCTAACTTTATTCAAAACCAAGGTTTTAGACCTAACAACCAAATGGGACCACCAGGATTTCCACCATTGCAAACTCATCAAAACCGTTACCCTCAAAATAACCAAGGTTATCAAAACCAAGGTTACAACCAAAACCGTGCAACAAGCTACAATCAAAACCAAGGTTATCAAAATTATCAAAGTTCTCCACCCCAACAAACTTTTAACCAACAACCACCACCAAGGTCAACGTCTCCTGAGCTCGCCAATTACATCAAAACCAATGACGTGAGCATGCGAGCAATGCAAAACCAAATCAACAACTTGAAGGTTGACTTTAAGAAGGAAATCGACGCGTCAATGTCTCAACAGACTAATGAGCTTAAGCAAATGATGAACGCTTTTATGCAAATGAATCAACCATCATCGTCGAGTTGTCTTCCAAGTAATACGATTCATAACCCACGTGGTGATTTGAAAGCGATTACGACTAGAAGTGGTGTGTCATACGAAGGACCCACGGTTCCGACTACCTCGTCTTCTTTACCCCCTAAGGTGGTCGTCCGTGAGACCGAGGCGACAAAGGATAAGGAAATTCCTACTAACAACGGAAGGACCGAATACATCCAACCTCCGGTTGTCCAAAGTGAACCAAAGTTTAAAAGATCATTGCCTTATCCGGTTAACCCAAAGTTTCGTGAAAAGAATCACCAACAAATGAAAAAATTTCTTCAAATTTTTCAAGATCTTCACTTTGACTTGAGTTTTGCGGATGCTTTGCTTTATATGCCTAAATTTGCTACAACTTTCAAAAGCTTAATGAGTAACAAAGAGAAATTATTGGATATTGCTAATACGCCTTTGAATGAGAATTGCTCGGCGGTTGTCCTAAAGAAACTTCCCGAAAAACTTGAAGACCCCGGCAAATTTCTAATTCCTTGTGATTTCCCGGGAATGATTGAATGCTTAGCCTTGGCCGATCTTGGCGCAAGCATCAATCTTATGCCCTTGTCCGTTTGGAAAAGACTATCTCTTCCCGAACTAACTCCTACTCGAATGACTCTCGAGCTCGCGAACCGTTCAATCGCTCATGCAACAGGTATCGCTGAAGATGTCATCGTGAAGGTTGGAAAGTTCTATTTCCCGGTTGATTTTGTTGTTTGTGATTTTGATGCCGACCCTCGAGTTCCTCTCATTCTTGGGAGAGGATTCTTGAAGACGAGCCATGCTTTAGTTGATGTTTTTGCGGAAGAAGTCACTCTCCGAGTTGAGGATGAGGCCATTACGTTTAATATCAAACAAACTTCTACAAACACCGCCAATACATTTTCGGTTAAACGTATTGATGTCAAAGATGTTAGTAATGATGTTTCTTTCGAGTCTTCCAATCCTTCCCTTCCGAGTGAGGGAAGTGATTTTTCTATGGAAGAGCTCGAGGTTTTCTCTCATAATGATCCCGTTTTACCTCAAATTGATGAAGCCGTCTTTGATATGGAGGGAGATATTCGCTTAATTGAAAAATTGTTGAATGAACCACCGTCAACTCTCCCTCCCGAAAAAGTCAACTTGGAAGCTAAACTGTCTGAATCCGATTCTAAGTCCAAAAATCAAAGTAGTGGCAGTACCACTTCTAGAGTCGATGATCTTCTTGAGGAGTTCGCCGATGAACTCGCTCTCCTTGATCCCATTCCACGAGAGGATGAGGACGTTGAATCCGACTTACGCAGATTGGAGTTTTTACTAAATAATAATGATAATGATTTTGTTGATGTTCAAGTTAATCAAAAACAAGTTGATAATTTCTCTAATCAAACTTCATCACTTGGTTCGCACTTTGAGCTTACCAACGACCAAAGTGATGATGAACTTTTTGATTTCAAAGCCGATCAAAGTGAGTGGAAAAACATTTTATATGGAAAATCTTTTGAAGAAAAATCTTTTGATGATCAAAGTGATGATGAACTTTTTGATTTCAATGCTGATCAAACTGAATGGCGAAATATTTTATATGGGAAATCTGTTGATGAAAAATCTTTTGAGAAAAAATCTTTTGATGAAAAATCTGATGAAAAAGAATTCAAAAAGGAGTTTAAAATGGTAACAATCAATGAGGAATCTACTTTTGAGCTAAATGATTTATCTTCTTTTGAGGATGATTTGTTTTCTTCCGATGAGTCCACCATCGAGTACCTTTCCGATTTTTCCTGTGAAGACAAAGTTTTTAATCCAGGAATACTCGATGGTGGTAAAACTCATCCTTTGATGAATGTGACTCCAAACAAAAATTTTGAGCAGTTTTTAATGATGAAGGAAAATGATTGCTTTTCGCTCACTTCTGAGCAAAAATCTTTATCATTAATGAAAACAAAATCTTTGCTACCGTTTGACACGGGGAATGAGGACACTATTCTTGATCCGGGAGAGGGAAAATTTTTTCACAAAAATTTACTTTACTTGAACCCCACCCACCCTCCCGTGATTTTTGTGACTTCTCTTGTTTTACACTCCTCCGCGAGTGAAGATGTTGTTTTTGATCCAGGCATTCCTCCTTTTGTGTCAAATTTGTGTTTCATTTGCTCCCCCAAGGACAAGTAAATTCGGGGCGAGTCTAAGCTATACGACTCGTTACTAAACAAGCGCTTCGTGGGAGGCACCCCATGCTTATCCTTTTTATTTTATTATCTAATAAGTAACGCGAGGAGGGCGACCTCTTCCAATCTTGTGTTTGCTTGGTTGTTTGTGTTTGTGCAGGATTTCCCCAATTCATGATGACTCTCGTGCTCGTGGATCGTCTCATCTCCACTCGAGTCCCATGTCTTGCTGCTTGCTTGGAAATCATATATCCAAATCTTATCGACTAATGGTATCTTTGGCATACTTAATAAACGGCCTTAGATTTATTGTTAGGATTACCCTTACCTTGAAAACATTGAGGACAATGTTTATCTTTAGTCTGGGGGGGTGAATCTTCGATTTGATTGACCTAGCACTTTCACCATTGTCGTTTACTTACGCAACCCCGTTTTTCCTCAAAAATCCAAAAAAATTGAAAAATTTTGAAAATTTTCAAAGCAAAAAGCACAAAAAAATGAGAAAAATATAAAAATACAAAAATAGAATAAAAGTTTTGACACCGAGTTTGACTTTCCTACTAGGTAAGAGTGGGAATAAAAATTTTGACTTGATCCGGGCGTGTTGAGCCCTAGCTTGTTCCCTTAACCAAAGATGATCATAAAAGCTTTTGCTAGTTTTGTACACAAGGAGCTACTCTTTTGTCGGCTCCCGTACTTTACTTTATATATGCATGGCTTAAAATTATCGGCTAAGTATCCGCGGATCTCATTATTTGAGATTTTCAAAATGCGGAGAATGAGATATGATAGTGTTTATTTAGAAGTTAGTTACCATACGTGGAGTAGTGGTTCTCTTTAAAGCTCATCGAAGGTACTTGTGGCCTTTCGTTCCCATCAGCTTGTTTCACCCCATATCTTGTGTGCTAATTAAAGATGTTAGGTTTAGCCGATGAGTAGTTCTTTATCTTCTTAAGAGAATCTTTGCTTGGGAAATTGGGTACACATCATGGATACACGTCAGTTGAGTTGTATTGTATATCGTTGAATAAGCGTAGTACGCATGTGGTTTCGGAGCTACCCAAAAGCCCGTTGTTATGTATGAGCTAAGGTGCTTTAAGACTTCGGATTGAGATCGGACCTTGGATCCTAGATTCCAACCCTAGCAGTTGGCGGTAGGTCTTGGATTGAAACCGTGAAGGTTCGGAGTTGAGAAGTTACTAAGGCAAGAAAAAGAAAGAAAAAAGTGAAAAAAAAAAGAAAAAGAAAAAAAATTGAGAAAAGAAAAAGAAAAAAAGAAAGAATAAGGATGTATGTTGAAGATTTATGGATCATGAGTTCTAGTGTTAAGACTAAAGTTGGTCGCGCGTGAGGTGCATGTTACGATCCTAGATCGGACGCATGAGGTGCACGTGAAATGTACTCGCCAACTTATGTCTATTTTTGATGTATTCCAAAGTCTTTGTATGTATCCGATATCCTTGATGTGGACCACATTTCTCTTGCAAACCTTCTTAAGAGAAGATCGATAACTACTTAGCGTTTGAATTTGGTATCTTTATCGGACTAAAAACTATGAAACGAGATGCTTATGAAGAAATTCATTTCTCTCACAAAAATAAAATAATGAGATACAAAAATAGGAAAATGGGAGCAAGGGGTACACGAGTAACTTCCATGAGTAGCGTTGGCATCTAATTTGTAATTAAATAATGATCCGTTTTTACGCTTAGTTTGGGGGCTTGTGAAAAATCATGGACGATGAATTTTATCCAATCGGTCACTTTTCTATGAATCGTGTTCTTACTCTATGACCCTTAATCGTTATTGAAAGATAATGAAAGTCAAGCACACCGTCATAAGCTATAAGTAGTTTAATATATAACGTACAAAGTATAAAATGGAAAACCGGGGCGTTTTGGGGAATAAATGATTTCGTATCTCCTTTGAACGTTTTGCTACTTTTCAAAGTTAGTAAAGAGAGGTTTGAAATTATTTATCTTTAAGGCGTGACGTGATTACATTGCGTGAGGACACGCAATACCTTAGTCTGGGGGATTTTGATGTGTGCTATTTTACACATACTTTTGACCTTAGTTTAAGTGTGTAAAAGACCAAAAACTAACGTGAAACGCCAAAGATATAGTGTTTTTGTGTTTGTGACTGTGCAGGAAAGGATATTGCATAAATGGCATGAAAACCAACCAAAAAGCCCTAAACAAGCACGAGATTTGGAAAAGAGTCAAGAAGCCGAGTCAACGATGAAATTTGCTTAAGTGAAGCACATGACGATGTTTTCATTACTTAAAAGCTCATGAATATGAAAGAGACACGTAATCGAAGATTAAAGATGATTATCATATATAAGCTTCCCAAATTCGAGCAAGTGATCACTTTTATATCATTGAAGACTTTGTGAAGACTCGTCAACATATTACCTCAAGATTACAAGGACTTAAGTTTACTTTTTAGAAGTCGTTTAGTAGTGTTGATTTATGTTGCAGCACGGATTGTCTGTTTTTGTTTTCCAGTTTCTATTATTTATCTCTTTTCTGGTGTTTAACTTAGTTTGTAAATGGGTACTTGTTTAGGTTACCAGGGGAGGGTGACTCCTGTGAATTGAACAAGAAAACCTCATTCGTTTACCCATTTACAGCAATGTGGGTTTATACCAATAAAGTACTAATTGACCCACGATATACAAAAGATTGCAAACTGAGGAAGGGGGTTTTGTGTAAAATGGATTTGGCGTATAGCGAAGATGAGGTTTTAAGTTGCATCATATGTGGCGATCTAAAATAATCGAATATGCCTACCCTGGATCTTATATCATGATAATCTGTATACTACAAGGTTTACAAGTATCTGATCAGTGTACAATACTATCAGATATTCGTACCCTTTGTATCTGATCAGTAGTATACAATACTATCAAATGTGCAATATAAAATCGGGCATCTTCCGAGTTCAGCTAAGCTTAAAAGTTTAGACAAATCTTAAATATGGATGAGTTAAACTAAGTTACCCATATTACATGGTTAAACTTATTTCCGTTCAGCTATCTAAAACCTCTTGGTTATTTGACGACTACTATAAACAAGAGTTTGAATACGTATTTGTTTCATAGCAATCAATAGCATTCGTAAATCAGCTTGATTATTCAAAGTATTTAGTAATAAGTTTAAACCAACAAAAGAAGTGCTGAGCTTTTTCAATGGAGGGTGTCTAAAGTAAACTGTAAATAAAAGTCGATAATAATGTATATCACTAGGAACTTTTGCCAATATAATAAGGAAGATCTAACGTAAAGTGTATCTATATCTACAAAACCATACTTCCTTCAAATAAATTTAATGTCGTATGTCTTTAAAATAATAGTCCGACTTGCAATGAAAACAATTTTAAACAGTAAAGATAAAATTTTACTCTTTCCGTCCCATAATATATAAGTCCACTTTGCTAGTTTTGGTTGTCCACAATTAATGTCCACTTTTGATTTCAACCAATCAAAATATTTGTAAGTGGGTGAGAATGAATTTTTATTGGTTAGTATTATAAGGGCCTCACTTTTCTTAAACTTTGTGAAATATGAAAGTGAACTTATAATTTGGGACGGAGGAAGTATTGAGTTACAATGTAATGATCGCAGTATTTTAAGGCGACGGTCGGCCGCGCTGCGGCCTCGCGGGTTTTTTGAACGTAATTTTTTTTACTAACAAAGGCACACTACCAATCTGTCATCAAAACAGTTTTCTTTTGCCCTTGGTATCTACCATATGTTTATGATTGGCTAGCGAATCTGGGCGCATATATGTAACGTTTTCGATCCTGAATGAATATCGTTTTCCTGCAAACCAATATTAAATGTTTTACTAAATAAGCACATGATATTTTAGCCAAATACAACAGCTATTTGTGGATTACCTGGTGTGGTTTCTGTTGGACAACTTTCTGCAGCAGGAATTATCGGGTCGCCTTTCAGCAATAATCATGATGAACTGGGCACTTTTTATCCTCAGTTGTAGCTATTGGTTTGCTTCATCCGTTAACCAATTAGAGATAAAAGATACAATGGTAATTGACCTGTTTTTAAAAACTAAATGGGTCAAAAGTTCCACATTAAACAAACCAAAAATTTCATTGAACTCAATAACACCCGTTAAGCAATCTGACCATCAATTTTTTTTATGTCGGATAAATGTTTATTAACAAAGAGACCCCAATGTCGGATAAATCATCATCATAAGCTTATCTACTTACTTCCAATGCCAATCATACCATCAACTATTACAAAGCCTAAGAATGTCGAATAAGCATTATAACAGGTTTGGGACCCCGCAATTTCATTATGCAGAACAAATTTAGATTTATGTTGCAGCACGGATTGTCTGTTTTTGTTTTCCAGTTTCTATTATTTATCTCTTTTCTGGTGTTTAACTTAGTTTGTAAATGGGTACTTGTTTAGGTTACCAGGGGGGGTGACTCCTGTGAATTGGACAAGAAAACCTCATTCATTTACCCATTTACAGCAATGTGGGTTTATACCAATAAAGTACTAATTGACCCACGATATACAAAAGATTGCAAACTGAGGAAGGGGGTTTTGTGTAAAATGGATTTGGCGTATAGCGAAGATGAGGTTTTAAGTTGCATCATATGTGGCGATCTAAAATAATCGAATATGCCTACCCTGGATCTTATATCATGATAATCTGTATACTACAAGGTTTACGAGTATCTGATCAGTGTACAATACTATCAGATATTCGTACCCTTTGTATCTGATCAGTAGTATACAATACTATCAAATGTGCAATATAAAATCGGGCATCTTCCGAGTTCAGCTAAGCTTAAAAGTTTAGACAAATCTTAAATATGGATGAGTTAAACTAAGTTACCCATATTACATGGTTAAACTTATTTCCGTTCAGCTATCTAAAACCTCTTGGTTATTTGACGACTACTATAAACAAGAGTTTGAATACGTATTTGTTTCATAGCAATCAATAGCATTCGTAAATCAGCTTGATTATTCAAAGTATTTAGTAATAAGTTTAAACCAACAAAAGAAGTGATGAGCTTTTTCAATGGAGGGTGTCTAAAGTAAACTGTAAATAAAAGTCGATAATAATGTATATGTAACTCACTAGGAACTTTTGCCAATATAATAAGGAAGATCTAACGTAAAGTGTATCTATATCTACAAAACCATACTTCCTTCAAATAAATTTAATGTCGTATGTCTTTAAAATAATAGTCCGACTTGCAATGAAAACAATTTTAAACAGTAAAGATAAAATTTTACTCTTTCCGTCCCATAATATATAAGTCCACTTTGCTAGTTTTGGTTGTCCAAAATTAATGTCCACTTTTGATTTCAACCAATCAAAATATTTGTAAGTGGGTGAGAATGAATTTTTATTGGTTAGTATTATAAGGGCCTCACTTTTCTTAAACTTTGTGAAATATGAAAGTGGACTTATAATTTGGGACGGAGGAAGTATTGAGTTACAATGTAATGATTGCAGTATTTTAAGGCGACGGTCGGCCGCGTTGCGGCCTCGCTGGTTTTTTGAACGTAATTTTTTTTGCTAAACAAAGGCACACTACCAATCTGTCATCAAAACAGTTTTCTTTTGCCCTTGGTATCTACCATATGTTTATGATTGGCTAGCGAATCTGGGCGCATAGATGTAACGTTTTCGATCCTGAATGAATATCGTTTTCCTGCAAACCAATATTAAATGTTTTACTAAATAAGCACATGATATTTTAGCCAAATACAACAGCTATTTGTGGATTACCTGGTGTGGTTTCTGTTGGACAACTTTCTGCAGCAGGAATTATCGGGTCGCCTTTCAGCAATAATCATGATGAACTGGGCACTTTTTATCCTCAGTTGTAGCTATTGGTTTGCTTCATCCGTTAACCAATTAGAGATAAAAGATACAATGGTAATTGACCTGTTTTTAAAAACTAAATGGGTCAAAAGCTCCACATTAAACAAACCAAAAATTTCATTGAACTCAATAACACCCGTTAAGCAATCTGATCATCAATTTTTTTTTATGTCGGATAAATGTTTATTAACAAAGAGACCCCAATGTCGGATAAATCATCATCATAAGCTTATCTACTTACTTCCAATGCCAATCATACCATCAACTATTACAAAGCCTAAGAATGTCGAATAAGCATTATAACAGGTTTGGGACCCCGCAATTTCATTATGCAGAACAAATACGATATCTTTTTTGCAACANTCCTGTGAATTGGACAAGAAAACCTCATTCATTTACCCATTTACAGCAATGTGGGTTTATACCAATAAAGTACTAATTGACCCACGATATACAAAAGATTGCAAACTGAGGAAGGGGGTTTTGTGTAAAATGGATTTGGCGTATAGCGAAGATGAGGTTTTAAGTTGCATCATATGTGGCGATCTAAAATAATCGAATATGCCTACCCTGGATCTTATATCATGATAATCTGTATACTACAAGGTTTACAAGTATCTGATCAGTGTACAATACTATCAGATATTCGTACCCTTTGTATCTGATCAGTAGTATACAATACTATCAAATGTGCAATATAAAATCGGGCATCTTCCGAGTTCAGCTAAGCTTAAAAGTTTAGACAAATCTTAAATATGGATGAGTTAAACTAAGTTACCCATATTACATGGTTAAACTTATTTCCGTTCAGCTATCTAAAACCTCTTGGTTATTTGACGACTACTATAAACAAGAGTTTGAATACGTATTTGTTTCATAGCAATCAATAGCATTCGTAAATCAGCTTGATTATTCAAAGTATTTAGTAATAAGTTTAAACCAACAAAAGAAGTGATGAGCTTTTTCAATGGAGGGTGTCTAAAGTAAACTGTAAATAAAAGTCGATAATAATGTATATGTAACTCACTAGGAACTTTTGCCAATATAATAAGGAAGATCTAACGTAAAGTGTATCTATATCTACAAAACCATACTTCCTTCAAATAAATTTAATGTCGTATGTCTTTAAAATAATAGTCCGACTTGCAATGAAAACAATTTTAAACAGTAAAGATAAAATTTTACTCTTTCCGTCCCATAATATATAAGTCCACTTTGCTAGTTTTGGTTGTCCAAAATTAATGTCCACTTTTGATTTCAACCAATCAAAATATTTGTAAGTGGGTGAGAATGAATTTTTATTGGTTAGTATTATAAGGGCCTCACTTTTCTTAAACTTTGTGAAATATGAAAGTGGACTTATAATTTGGGACGGAGGAAGTATTGAGTTACAATGTAATGATTGCAGTATTTTAAGGCGACGGTCGGCCGCGTTGCGGCCTCGCTGGTTTTTTGAACGTAATTTTTTTTGCTAAACAAAGGCACACTACCAATCTGTCATCAAAACAGTTTTCTTTTGCCCTTGGTATCTACCATATGTTTATGATTGGCTAGCGAATCTGGGCGCATAGATGTAACGTTTTCGATCCTGAATGAATATCGTTTTCCTGCAAACCAATATTAAATGTTTTACTAAATAAGCACATGATATTTTAGCCAAATACAACAGCTATTTGTGGATTACCTGGTGTGGTTTCTGTTGGACAACTTTCTGCAGCAGGAATTATCGGGTCGCCTTTCAGCAATAATCATGATGAACTGGGCACTTTTTATCCTCAGTTGTAGCTATTGGTTTGCTTCATCCGTTAACCAATTAGAGATAAAAGATACAATGGTAATTGACCTGTTTTTAAAAACTAAATGGGTCAAAAGTTCCACATTAAACAAACCAAAAATTTCATTGAACTCAATAACACCCGTTAAGCAATCTGACCATCAATTTTTTTTATGTCGGATAAATGTTTATTAACAAAGAGACCCCAATGTCGGATAAATCATCATCATAAGCTTATCTACTTACTTCCAATGCCAATCATACCATCAACTATTACAAAGCCTAAGAATGTCGAATAAGCATTATAACAGGTTTGGGACCCCGCAATTTCATTATGCAGAACAAATACGATATCTTTTTTGCAACAGGTATAAAACATTAGCATGTAATATGAACATATGAACGTTTTTTGCACTGTGTTTCTATTTGGGTTTCCAGGTTGTATAAACAATTTTGAATAGCAAAACACCATATACTAATCTGTTAATGACAGTTAAGTATTTTATGGTACTGATGCATTACCAAAAAACTTACGTGGAAGAAATGACAGGTACCTGGAATTTGTTGAAGGGGCACTGATAAAGAAATCAGTTTCTCAACCTTTCTTTCTCAGTTAAGCACAGGGCGTGTATTTTTTTTACCTGATTCAACAGATTAAAAAAAATGTTTCATTAAAAACATGTATAAGGATTAAAAATTAGAGCAGTTGTGTGTTTGTTACCTTAGCTTTTACAATACAAAAATTTATTGGCAAACTTCCATATATATTTTTCGCATCGCGTAAATAAGCTGGAGCGAACGTTGTAAGGGTTCTGTCAGCAACAACTCCAATGCTGAATGGTCTCAAACTTCCCCTTTGCACTGTACCCAAGGTTTTAGTGCAACCGTACCGAGTGCTGACTTCAATTGTTGCTTTCAAGGCATCTTGCTCATATCCTGTTTCCGTAACAAATAATACAGATATGTACATTGTCAATTTGTCATTATTACGATAACAACTGAATGAAACACAAATAATAAATACACGTTGGCAACATTCAAATTGGTTTAGCTATTTATTTAATCAATATGTAACCCACTAAAACCATTATAAATCGAAAGGTAAGCCGAGCCACAAACCAACGAAGCCATAAAGTGCCATCATACCAAGTAGATTTCTTTTATTGCTCATCAAAATGACTGCTCAAACCCATATGGACTGGTACGACAATAATTAACATGTGTCAGCTATTTTTTGCACTAACCTGGTACACCAGCTACTTGCAAAGCCCTTAGATCGCCACCATCAGCGTGTGCAAGTGGTCCGGTTCAGTGTGGAGGGTGTGTACATTTGTCGATGTCCCACATTCAGGATGAGACATTCTCGAACCTACAGTTACAGGTTACCAACACACACAATTAATGGTTGCCAATGTTGGACACCAGAACATGGCGGCCAACAGATTGCACGACGGTGCCAATGTCGAATATTTACCTGGACACACGTCAGTTGCACTATGGCGACATCTTATCTTCAGTTATGATCCCATCACACTATGGCGACATCTTATCTTCAGTCACAGCTATTTGGCTATTTAACCTGTTTGTTGCACATAGCAATAATGATAATTATTTGCACCAGTCGCTTGAAATAAATAACAAAAGAAACTTATATGTTACCTCAGTCAAAAGATATCCCAGGTCCAGCACCTTCTTGACAAGGCCCATGGCAGATTCATGCGAGATTTCATTGAGGTTGATTTTACTTCTGTTGAGAGGAAATAGATCAGTTGGAAATGTTATTTAATTGCTTCAAGCCTGCAAGTTTATTTATTGAAGAAATTTGGACGTGTACTAACTTTTGCAACATTTTAGATAAGAGCTCTTGATGTGTGCTATTTTACACATACTTTTGACCTTAGTTTAAGTGATATTAAGACCAAAAACTAACGTGAAACGCCAAAGATATAGTGTTTTTGTGTTTGTGACTGTGCAGGAAAGGATATTGCATAAATAGCCTGAAAACCAAACAAAAAGCCCTAAACGAGCACGAGATTTGGAAAAGAGTCCAGAAGCCGAGTTAACGATAAAATTTACTCAAGTAAAGCCCGTGACGATGTTTTCATTACTTAAAAGCTCATGAATATGAAAGAGACACGTAATCGAAGATTAAAGATGATTATCATATATAAGCTTCCCAAATTCGAGCAAGTGATCACTTTTATATCATTGAAGACCTTTTGAAGACTCGTCAACATATTTCCTCAAGATTACAAGGACTAAAGTTTACTTTTTAGAAGTCGTTTAGTAGTGTAATAGAAGTTTATGTGTCATTCCATAAACAATATGAGTTGAGGGGGCTAGATGTAAAAGGAATCCACCATGGATCCCTTAAATACCACCCTTAAGCTTCATTTTGAAGCTAGTCTTCAATTTATTTTAGTCTTTAATTTCCTTTTAATTTCTTGTCATTTAATTTACTTGTCATTTATTTTATGTAAGTTTTACTTTAATGCACTTTTAATTTTCATGTCTTAATTTACTTATTGTCATTTAATCTTTATTGTCTTAATCTTTACAAGTTATTTCTTAATCTTTACAAGCTTTTATAAATTTTCTTGTCACCTTTGCATGGTTTTTATTTGAGTTGCATAAAAAAGCTTATGGGCTAGGGCTTGCAAAACAAGTTGTGGCTTATTCGCTTATTTTTAAGCTTATTTAGTGTTTTAAAAGCGTTTTTTTTATTAAGCTTGTTTTAGATTTAAGTGGTGTTAAATTTTTGTCACGTAAAAGAAATAAGTCCAATATAAAAATTTTTAGGGTTTAGCGAGTTTGTATTTTTTCCTAGCGAGTATGCTTGATTTTATTTGGTAGCGAGTATGTCTTGGCTACAAAAGCTAGCGAGTTTGGACCTTCATTAATTTTTTTAGCGAGTTGTAATTTTTCCTAGCGAGTATGAGGTCCTTAGGCTAGCGAGTTTGATCCTTCTCCAGCGAGTATTGTGACCCTAGCGAGTTTGGATTCTATATCTAGCGAGTTTGGTCCATTCCTAGCGAGTATGACTTGTGTTCCTAGCGAGTTGGGATCAAGACCTAGCGAGTTTGGGTACATGATAGCGAGTATGCTATCTTTGTAGCGAGTTTCGTCTTGGCTACTAATTTTCTAGCGAGTTTAGAACTATTCCAGCGAGTATTGTTTTCCAGACTTAGCGAGTTTCATAAACTGTTCTAGCGAGTATGGGCATATTTTTTCTTAGCGAGTATCATTTTATTATATAGCGAGTATCACCTTTCACATGTTAGCGAGTATTGTTCTTTTGTTAGCGAGTATGAGTTCCATTTAGTCTAGGGTCTTGCGAGTTTGGAGTACAAGTTATAGCGAGTATGGTCATATCTACATAGCGAGTTTGAGTCTTTTTGTGTCGAGTTAAGTTTTCTTTTGAGTCGAGTTACGTTTTCTAGATTGCATCTCTTATTTCTTTTAAAAGCCGAGTTAGGCTTTTGTTCACTTCATCGTTTCAACGAGTGGAGTTTTGTTGGGTTTATTCCTAAACGAGACTCCGCCGAATTTTCTTTAAACTCTTTTAACTTAGTTTATTTTTCTTTTCACTTGTTTTATTTTCTTTTAAACAATTTCTTTTCTTTACTTTATTAATTCAATCTAAAAACCAGAAACATTTTACTTTCTTAGTTTACCTTTTCTTACTTTTATTTTGTTTAGTCTTTCTTTTTTTTTTCTTTCATTTCTTTTATCGTTAATGTTTTCTTTTCTTGTTTATTTTTAGTTTTCTTAAACACGTTTTACTTTTATTAAGTCTTAAATAAAGTTTAGTAGCGTAATCAAAACACAAATCATCTTTTAAACCTATTCACATCTCATAACTCACGGTTTTGAACGACGAGATCCATTCAACCCTCGTTGTGACTACGACCCGTGGTTTACAAGCTTCACCGCTTAGTTTACCGCGATCAGCTCTCTAGGATCAATGACATCAGCAACCCAACCAATTTGTTCATCAATCTTTAAACTTTTCAAACATCTCTTCTCTTTTCTCTTCTTTCAAAGTCTTGGAATCTGCATGATACAGAGAAGAGGCTCTTTTAAACGTCACTACCTTTTCACATTTTCTCAATTACATACACGAAACTAAAGCTTTCTATTAATCACATACTTATGCTCTTGTCTTCATATGTTCTCTCAATTTAAAAAACACTACCTACAATAACAGGAATGAGGGGTCAATTCATAATAAACTTATATAAGTATAAGTCTCAAAATAAGGCGAAAACTTCTGGCTTATGTAATATAAGCCAAAATCAAATAAGCTTAAGCTCATAAGCCTACAAATAAGCTTTAACCAACATACATCATAACAAACTTACCACAAACCACAAATGTCGAAATAAGCCGAAACAGATAAGCTTACCAAAACCTGGACAATTAATAAATCCATCATCCATGACCAAACGTTTTATGTTATACAACTGTACCAACTCTTTGCCAAAGCTAATGGCTTTAGCTTTGAAGGTTATCTAAATTGCATAATAAGCTAAAGGATATAAGCCTGGGGAAATAGGAAATAACACTGCGAAAGTCTACTTTGGAACTGTCTTGTTAAGTGGAACCCTCGCTATCGCATCACGGGAATTTGTGTTCAGTCACATCTGTTTAATTCTGGACTACGAACAAGATCATACAAAGGAAGAAACAAGATCACATAAATTCACAGGAAAAAAAAGGACCAACAAAAACACCCATCAGGTAGTACGGGGGGAATAATAAAAATCGTGTAAAAAGTATAATTAATGTTAGTAGAGATTATCCCGTATTTTGAGGAGTAGGATCAGAAGGGGAGAGCCATAAACCCTAATTCAGTTATTCCTGAATCCGGCCAATTTTCAAACCGTATAGGGGTGTAATAGGAAGGAATAATAAAAAAGTGATGAAGACAAAAGATGTAAAAAGGTCTACTAATATATTGCCGGCATGGATTTACATGAAAATAGTATGGAAACTATGCCACTCAATAATATTCCCCACACTCCCTTCGGGAACTCCCTCATATGGCGGCCGGTTTAGCTTTTCTATCTTTTGGGGCTAATATATGGTGCTTTTCCACTCCCATTATGTTGTTGTTCCATTAGTAAGGACCTATACATAGTGTTCTACATTATACTTCGTTACCTGATTAAAGAAGTCCGCAGAGAGATTAAGAGTCGGGTGGACTTCTGACCGTTGATACGTAGTTCATCCTGACTGGTTAATGTCAGGTTTTGTTAAACTGCTAACTGTCCGTAGTACAATAATCGTACACGACCATAAAAAAGTAACCCTAAGTGGTTATGTGTTGTGACCCCCATAATAGGGGCCTCCATATGTCTTAGCCATATAATTAGTTTATTTATGTACACAGGCATTATACTCCAACAAGTAACCCGATTTATATGGCAAGGGCCCGTTTGTATTGGGCGGTTTATGAAATAGTAATCCACAAATAATTTGGAATTTTAGTTAGAGTGTTTGGAAAAACCAGCGAATTCGTTTATTCGATGTTTTTTGGAGAGGTTACTATGGAGTCATAACAGTTAAGGGATCAACAAATAAATAAGAGGTTAAATTCTAAGTTACTATAGAAATGTCATATTCCTTATTATTTTAAAAATTTTTATGGTTACGTGTCTCAGGTGTTTTTTATACTCCACTGTTTCATAATTCCTTATCTAACCAACTGCTAAATCACAATTTATTGATCTTTTTGTTCAATACACGCTTTTTGATAAACAACACCTTTATTTTTTTATACACGTTTAATTTTTATTGGCAATGTAGCTACAACTGTACTGGGACTGTGGTAACGTGGTTTCTATTATTTATTATATATCAATATTTTTGTTATTCACTGTTTATTATTTTTCAATAATTGCAGTTTATATATTTATCACAACGTATTTTTATACTACACATTTTTTTATTATGCGACGGGATATTTTTTAGTTTTAACTACCGAATTATTATATATTTAATAACTACACTATTTTATTATCATCATCTTTTTTACAAATAATAATATGATACATCCACTTCTTTATTCTATAAACAAAACCATTTTTTATAAAATTACAAATATACGTCTTTAACTTTCATTTAAATCAAACCGGTATATACCGCCTAAATAAACAATAAAGGTTGTTATTCCGTTTGATGCGACAACCACAAAACACGCTATTATGTTAATTCATATGAAATAAGATCAACGAATATAAGTCCTTGCGTTCATCATAATGGCCTGGGTCCTTTCTTTGTTTAACCTTAATCGTCTCTTTATATTAATAACACAGCCAGTCGACTCCATTATTAATAAAGCAGTTGTCCTAAAACAAATGACACATATTTATATTTTATTCGATACTGTCTCTTGTTAGATCTTGAGTTCTTTTTTTTTTAGAAAAATATCTATACATAACGTTACCCGGTTAATCGTATTGCGGAACTGTAAAGATTACAAAAAAACTTTATGTCCTTTAAAACTTTATCTATGAGAAGGTTTCCGCCAATACTTTAGAACCCATCGGGAAGGTAAGATACAAGTGTTGGGGATCCGTGTTGATATTCCCTTTGTTCACTCGTCGTTTTTTTGTTTTAAACGCTGATTTCCCTCGCTTTTTTTTACATTTTACGTCTTCGTCAGTTTTTTTTTTTTTTAAACTTTCGTCCGTTTTTTTTCGTGTTTTTGTCCGTTTTTCGCGTTTCGGTCGTTCCTTATTTTTTTTTTCTTCGCGTCTTTTTTCGCCGATTTTTTACGTTTCGTCCGGGTTTCAACTTTCGTCCGGTTTTTTATGTTTGTTTGTCAGTTTTTTTTTACGTTTTTGTAGTTTTTTATGTTTTCGTCAGATTTTTTACCTTTTGTCAGTTTTTACGTTTGGTCGGTTTTTTTTTTTTTATATTTTCCGTCCGCTTTTTAATGTTTTCGGTAGATTTTTCAACGTTTTTCGTCCAATTTTTTATACGCTTTTGTCCAGTTTTTTTCGTTTTTTTCGTCCGTTTTTTTCGTTTATCGTAGATTTTCACGTTTTCATTTGTTTCCACGTTTTTGTCCCGTTTTTTTACGTTTCGTCGGTTTTTCATGTTTTCGTCAGATTTTTCACGTTTTCGTCTATATTTTTTACGTTTTTGTCAGTTTTTTACTTTTTTGTTAGAAAAAGTGAAATAAGGGATCAAAACATAAAAATACAGACGAAAACATAACAAATTTGGCGAAGACATAAAAAATGGACGAAAATGTGAAAAAACGGATGAAAAATTGAAAAATCAGACGAAAACGTAAAAAGCCGGACGAAAACGCGAAAAAATGGATGAAAACACGAAAACGCAAAAAAAGGGACAAAAGCTTGAAAAAACAGACGAAAGCGTGAAAAAACTGATGAAAACGTAAAAAATAGACGAAAACGTAAAAAAATGGATGAAAATGTGAAAAGCCGGACGAAAACGTGAAAAACTGGACGAAAACGCGAAAAACTGGACAAAAACGCAAAAAAACTGGCGAAAACGCAAAAAAAAACTAGCGAAAACGTATAAAAACGTGTGTAGAACCGTGCATAAAAACGTATGTATAAAAACGTGAATAAAAATGCGTATACAAATGTGTGTATTAAAATCCGTATAAAAACATGCATAAAAACATGTATAAAAATGTGTGTATAAAAATTTGTGCAAAAACGTGTAAAAAACGTACATAAATTTTAAAAATTATAAAAGTCATCTAACTTGTTACTTTTTGTCATTGTATGTAGTCATGATAAACGATCGTTAGTCTAAAGGACTAACGGTGAAATGATAAACCTAACGACCGTTAGGTTAACCTGCTCCAGTAGGTGAATCAAGTCACCGCTACACACAATGGACGAATTTAGCAAGTTTAGTGACACATTGGGAAAAAAAAGAGAAAGCTACATACAATGGGAAAAAGTGGCAAGTTGCATACATTTTCAGGTAATTTGCCCGGTAAAATTAATATACCTAAAACCAAAATCAATATAAAGCAAATCTTACATATCTTTATCCAAAACCCCTTTGGACGTTTCACATGTAAATCTCGATGAATGATATTGTGCCTGTTAGCGATACTCCCGAAGATTCTGGTGTTGTATACAGAAAATAAAGGCGGTGGAAAGCTAATGGGCCAAACATGGCATTGGATCGGGCGTATCTAGCGGGCCAAAAAAAACGGTTAGCCCACGGTGAGTTCCTGTAGATGGAACGGCGACGTTTTAGTTCATAAATAATATATATAGTAATAATTTCAGAAGATATAGAGCATTTGTTACCTCCTGAAAATAGCAGTCTAAGATCGCACCACATAATGTAGACCACTAGATTGTCAAACTTCAATTTCGTCCCAAGAAGATGCAACCTTTAATTAAGTTAAATTATTAACCAATATTAAGCGCCTAAAATTTATTTTTCTTGGAAAGTTAACATTTCATTTAAGAAACAAAAAAAAAAAACGAAAGAAAATACAAAACGACCCAAAGACAAAACCAAACAAACATATAACCATCAAAATTCTAAAAACTATTGCCTGACACTAAAATTTATTTAACAAAACAAGCTTATGAAAGTTTGTAGACTAAATGAATGCAAATATATATTAGTATATGGAGCAATTACATATAACTAAACCTTACATATTTGCATATCTATCTAAAACATACTTAAAAATACCATTATATATTATATATTGAAAATTTGTATTTTGTAAAAATATGCAAATATTTTAAGTTTTAGTGTGTATATGCAATTCTCTTTAGTATAATCACAAAGAGTCAAACAAAATTCATATTCTTTAAGGTGAAACGATATTCGTATCAGAGGTGATTTGCACGTTTCATTTTTTGATTCACACGTGACTGTACAAGCAGATAATGCATGCATGAGGTGAGTATGTGATACGCCTGGGCCGAGCCCATGGTCTATTTAGGTCTTAGGGTTTACCCTACTTTGTCTTATAAATACTCTTGTAACCATTTATTATAATCAATCAATCAAAGTTTATCTAACAAATCTCTAGTTCTTCTTTCTATTTTCTTAAGGAGCTCGCACACGCTAAAAGTGGTGCCTTATCCCGATACAACCACTAACCGGGTCGTATCAA
>LBNU01038377.1:3548-22997 GCA_014162995.1 Artemisia annua | reverse complement strand
GAACAAAGTAAAAGAAGGAAAGAATACCCGTTGGAATTCTAGCACAAGAAGAATGGTAAAGAACTTCATCCATACCATTGAAGAAAGGTTTAACCGGAGGGAGCAGATTAGGAGGCTGGAAAGTTATATCGGGGTTCGTCCATCGTTTCCGATCCTGACATTTCAGAGGCCCAATGCAAAGTTCACCGACTTCAATGCCTTGACCTCATCTCAGACTTAAGCTTTTGGTATAACCTTTCATTATTTCTAATTCATTCTTGTTAATTGTGAATTATAAAGGCTTGTGTACACATAACAGTGCACAACCCGTACCTTGTAAAGAAAGGACCCTGTGGTATGCTTCAGTGCTACAATCCTAAGATAAGGAGCGAAGGCTTCTTACTTTTGAGTAGAATTTATTAAACTTTTCAGATTTTCACAATTCTACTCAAAATACAAGTATTTCACCTCAATGAGTATCCACAAGTTGAGGGGGGGTACTTGTACCAAAACATCGTTCTTAAAATCTCAAATCTTTGATGATAACTCCCCATAAGACTCATAAAGCATATTTTAATCAAAATCGTTTGCAAAAACAACATTTGATATGCTATTTTTGAGGGGGAGAAGAAGAAAATGATTAAAATATGATGTGGCAAAATTGTATCTCACTCGAGCTCGACTCAGTAATGACCCAAGAATTGACGAAACAAAAACCGTTAGTATTCGAAAGGATTTATCCGAGTAGATTGTACCGTTTCGAGAAACTCTTTCTAGACGTTACTTTGACGGGTCTAACTTCCTTTCTGGAATGTTTACAACTTCAAGGTAGTTATTAGGGCTAGTTGTCACCTAAAAACTGACAATGCACCCCTTTAACTAAGCAACGTAACCGTGTCCCTCGGGTACATGTCTATTAAGAGTGGATCAATTCTAAAGTGCAAACTTCTCCCGCATGTGTTATTTTCCGCAAAATATTCATAAGCACATGTGGAGGGGGAGTATTTCATAAGAAAATAAAACCCTCAAAGTGTTATAAAATGTTTTTATTCACAAACACTTTGAGAGATTTTCAAATGAATGGTTTCAAAAGGCATCACTAGGATAGTCATGGAGTTATAAGGTGACTAAGGTTAGGAATAACCGTCCTATGATCCGCCTAAACCGGAGGGATCTACCCAAGGACATCACCAATAGTTAGTATTTAGAAGTCCTTAGGTATGATTCGAAAAAGGAGAAATGAATGAAACGGAGAAAGAAGGGGTTGAAGAATTAAAAAGAAACGTTATGAAAAGGGTGAAAAGAAATGAGCCCTCCAAATTATTCAACCTTAGGGCAGACACCGGGTTCAATTCATATGCTACTGGTTGTTGCTAAGGCGACACCGGTATTGAAGATAAAAGACGTCATGGACCCAGTGACGCATGCACCTTAACCTTCTAGCCACTCGGGTATCTCTCAAAAGATACTTGTTTCATTCTCACGGGGAACCGTTGTAATCTATCGACCTTCTATTTAGAGTTGGTTGATATTGAAACAGGAGACCCTGCCCCAATCTCCGCATAGGAAACCATAAGTTGCACTAATTGAGTCTAGAGCCACGAGATACATCAAAGATCTCTTAGGTACACTTAGTAATCTTACATTGGTTGTTCTACATCAATGGACACCAATTGTAAATTATCGAGTCCTTCGCAGATCTTAGCAATCTGCCTAGAACGTTCATGAGGGATTTACTTAGGTATTTCTCGAATGATTGAACGGAAATCCTGCCAGGGTCAACATCAAACAGCCCTGACAGCAGGTCACTTCGGTAATTCCTCGTGGGTTACGCTTAGTGTTTATGATGGCTTCAAACGGTCTACAGTCGTGGGGTGATCTCCAGCGACTCACCTAATCGTGGGTGTACTTAGTTGTGCCCGTGTAAGCTCCTTAGGGGGTATCCGATTAGGAACGGCCTTGGCGCGAATTAGAAGGAGTCTTCACAATATGCTGTTGATGAATTCTAGTTCAAACCTGTAAGTACCGGTTGTATTATTGCTAACTGTTTTATTTCAGGTACAAATGCCATCTTGAACACCAACTTCCACATGCTCATACATACATCTCAAATGCCAAAGAAAGCTCGATGCAACATCACAGTCTAAAGAAAAGATTCTACGACAACAATCATGAATCTTCAACAACAAAGACAAAGAGCTACGAATGCATAACTACAACACAGTCAAAGATGTATGAGCATGTCGGAACGGAGCGAATTCATTGGAGACACCGAAAGTGACGTATGGCGGATTACAACATCATCTATCATTTTCACATCAACAAAGACAAAGAACAAAGAATGATGAATCACTTCTACTACAATCATTTTGAAGACGTCTAAAGCTACAAATGTCAACAGTTAAAGTCCAAAGACAAAGACGTCAAGCAACCTCGATGACCGTGACGAACTTCTATCCTTCAACAATCCTTCATGACCGATCCTTAGGGGGAGATTGTTAGGATCATAGTTTTCAACTATTCAGTCAAGTCTCGGTCATTTCAGTCAATGTAATAGGTTGCTAGAATTATCATAATTAGCTACGTTATTTAGTTACTCGTATGGTTTATGTTTAAGTCTAATAAGATGTCCAATGGGCCTTGAAAGCCCACGACTTAGAAGATAGGGAAGGAAGGGAGTGTTGCCCTATCCCTCTCCTATAAATAGGACATCATGTATCTCATTACAATTGTTGGTTAATTTCATATCTTAAGAAAACTCTTGTTCTTTCATCTTTCATATTGTTATTAATCAACCAAGTCTAATTCTCATCTCATTTCTCTTATAAGATTACTTGTGTTGACTAATATGGTGACTTAACAAAAACACTAAAGCTAAGATAATGATTTATAAAGCTTTACCTAGGATTGAATATGAAAGAGTGTATTTTTGCCAAACGGCTAATGATATTTGGAAAAATATATTAAACTTTCATCAAGAAATATGTCAAGTCAAAGATGATAAATTTGATCTTACGTATGAGTTGTTAGTCTTAGAAAAACTAATAGATAGACATTTAGTTGAAGTAAATACATGTGCTATGAGTTTAAATGTTTTTAATGAAGGTATAAGTGAAGATGAAAACTTGTGTTTAGCTCAAAGAGGACTTGTTTACGAATCATGGAGTGACACGGATGAAGATGATGACAACTATTCGGTTTGTAGTCATGAAGTTGATAAAACCACAAACAAGGTACAACTTGAAACCGAACACTTTTGTTTTGACACTTTCATCTTAGAATTCTCTAAACTAGAAAATGAATCTAAACATTTAAGTAACATGGACCTAAAATCAATCTTTAACATTGAACCATCAAAATCTGCTGAGAACAATTCTGAAAAGGAAATCATATTGGAAGATAAAATGTCTAGACTTGAGAGTAATGTTGAAATTGATCTAGAATGCAAAATATGTCAAGACTACAAACATGAAATTAAAAGACAAAATGAAAAGGGAAAAATGTTAGTTAAATATGAAGAAAGTTCAAAATCTCTTGAAAGATTATTGAAAAGTCAAAAGGCATTTAGAGATAAAACCGGATTAGTATTTAACTCAAATGAACCTTCAACAAGTAAAATAAAGCAAGTAAAGTTTGTTAAGCCTAGGAGAGAGATTTAGAAGTAATTCCATCTCTAATAGAAACTTACGAAAAAGAATTAAGGATATCATGTTCTGTGCTTTTATATGTTTGTCTAACCTACTTGGCTTCACGAGTATTTGAGTTTCCAAGCTTTCCTACAAGTCAAGATAAAACACTTAATAATTATCTTCATGATAGCTTCTCTATGGAACTTAAAAGATACGCATTATTTCAACTTACCTATTGATTGTCACATGCTTAAGATTCATCGTGTGTAGAATTAGTAGCTCATAGTTTTAGTTGCTCTTTCTTTAGTAAGTTATAACGAGGATTGGATCCTCTGTGGTCAAAGGATTTCCACATAACAATGAATGGGAGACATAAGGTGCCTTGTTTCATTTAGCCCTCGGACATAGAAAATTGGAACTCTCGAGTGAGTCTCACTTAATACTTGTCTACAAGTGAGGTAACTAAGAATCTTCTAAGTGATAAGATGACCAACACTTTTATGATGCTTGCAAATTCAATAAATAAAATACTCCACAATAGTTTATGAGATAATATCATCTAAACACAAAAATTTGAATTTTCAAAGACTATGGTTTAGTAAATCTTCATATGAAGCATACAAAAAGTAATAGAGTACATCAAAACATTTTTGAAGAAAACATTGTACTCTAAAACACCAAGGTTTTGCACATCAAAATTTGACTTTAAGTTTTATGAAGACATACTTATTGGACGGTGTAATAATAACAAAGGTTATACTATTTTGATCAAGGAAACCTAATGAATCGAGAAATCGTTAAACTTAACATTCAACTAATGACTATCTTCCTTTAAGACATCACCTTCGGTAGATTATGACTTAGTGGAAAATCAAATAATGGTAAGATAAGAGAGCTTAGGAAATGAAAAGAAAGATGGACTATTAAATATAGAATTTGCTAAAGGATTTAAAAGTCATTCATTAGATTAGTGTCATTAGGAACTTTAATTAAAGAAACCATCAAAACATAAACTGGAATTAACGTATGTTGTCTTGTGTCAAAGATTGGTTTAAAACAAGTATCTTGGGGATAAGTAAACAAATCTGATAAAAATAAAAGTTTTGACCTTATCGTCTCAATCGAAAAATAAAATCATAATTGGATCTTACAAAATAAATAAAAGATGTTGGAAAGAAAATAAACAAAGCCAAGATAATAATACTATGAAAGACTTTTCGCAAGCTCTAAAAAGCAAGGAATAATCACTTAGAAGTCATTCCTAGTTCCTCACAAGTACACAATGAATTACGTGTTCTATGTCTTAACAAGGATGAGAAAAGTGAATCCGTAGATAACACTAAATAAAGAGATATGATTGAAAGTCTACTTTACCTCACGACTAGTAGACCCGATGTTATGTTTAGTGTTTGTTTATGTGCTTGTTTTTCGAGAAGATCCTAATCCACCTTGAAGCCGTTAAACGAAGTTTTAGATTATTGCACACTTAGAATTATGGTATCCCAAAGGAACGGGAGTAGACACCATAGTGTATGACAATTTGAACCATGCCGATAACTATGTTGATATAAAAGGCACAAATTGTATTTGTACTTTTATTTGGACATTGTCTCACTTCATGGTTGTCTAACAAACAAACGTCTCATGCAACTTCCACATACTAAAGCCAAGTCGGGCTGAAAAGCATGTCAACAAATTCCTTAAGATCAAGAAGGATCTCGTCAACCTCATATTCTCGATTGATGTCATCTTCGCAACAACAAAGGAAGCATCGACCTCAGTGATAATCAAATCAAATGTACTCTTACTGAACGTATTTAAGTCCATCATCATCGCCTTGGTAAAAATGTTCATTGAGGGACATCTTAACCAAAAAAGTTTCATACGAAAACCACATTGTCAACGCTTTCACGAAACCTCTTAAATAAGAAACATTCATTCTCCTTAGACTTAGTTTAGGACTCAATGAACCTATACTATTGTATTGAACCTTAGAATAAAACAAATCAAAACATTTTTTATTTCTGCTGATATGGCGGAACCTTTCGACTAAACGGGCGAAACCCCCTTTTTGGTTCCGCCTGGACCGGCAACTCTGCAGATCAAGATATCTCTAGTTTAAACCAAACACTCCCTAACCCACAACAATCACTTATTTACAGCTACTATTCACGACCAAAACATCACCACACACGAAAAATTAGGGCTTATCTTCAATCATTCTTCACTCCAATCAACTTTGTAAGTATTCTTAACATAATTGTGTTTTCAATCTAGGTATAACATCTTCATTTACACACTATAATTAAAATCTTAGGGTTTATGCATAAAATTGTTAATTCATGAAAAACATTGGTTAAAAACAAAACTAATCATGTTTCCCCTTGATTATGGTCTTGCATCCTTTAAATAACATCACAATTAGCCAAACATCCATTATAAAACCTTTTTGAAAAATCACAATTCACCATTAGGACATAACACTTCATCACATTGTTAAAACAAATGAAAAACATTATGTAAACATCGTTTGCACAAAACTCTTGAAAAAAAAAGAGAATGCATAACCCATATGCATTTTTTATTACATTTGAAACTACATTAGAAAGATTAGGATCATCATGTGTTTCAAGACAAAATTTGCATCATAAAAACATTTTAAGCATCAACATGTATCTAAGATAACCACATCTTCACATTGCTTGCATAAAGGGACATTATAGATCATTCTTATTTTAAAAGTCATTGATCTCAACTAAAATATAAAATTTTGTGATTTCTAGGAATCAACATGCCTCCCGCAACACAATCTGATCACAAAGGCACCCTCAAGTATCTACCCAAACACCATATGACCAAAGGTCTTACTCCACACCGAGTTAATGTCTTTAAGGGATTAGAGAAACGCTATATTCATGAGGGGAGAACCATTGACCCATCCTTTCTAGAAGGAAACTCCATTCGCCAAGACTTAGCTACCATCAACTTTGATTGTCTCCTAGATATTGATGAGCCAATTTGTCCTAGGTTCATTCTAGAATTCTATGCTACCGTAGATCTCTCAAGTGATGAAGATGGTGAGATATCCGTGGAATTTTTCATCAATGAACACAAAACGGTTTTGTCTCCAGATAAATTTGCTAAAATCCTTGGTATTCTAAACAATGGCACTTGTCTTTGCACGGACAAATGGCCAATCTCTACTCTAGACACCGTTGAACAAGAACCCTCTTATGCCACTCCTCTTGTTAGCAAGGAAGTGCTTCATGACCATCTCTTCATAAGAACTTCCATCACTAGGAAAAATCATTCGGGAAGTGAAGTGAACAAAGACCCGTTTGGAATGGAACTGAATGAACTTAAACCTCAATTTAGGAAGTGGGAAGAGGTTCTTCGGGCTAATGTCATAAGTTCCATAGGAAATAGAGATCATGTGAACACATGTCTAAGTTATATGCTATTTAGTATCTCCACTAGACAACCCTTCAATTTGGCTTACTACATGGCTAAAAGAATGGCCGATATACCTCTTAATGGAAAAACCGCTCTCCCATATGGGATGCTCCTCACCCGTCTCTTTAGAGCCGTCTCACCTATTCCACTAAATAGCCCGGGTGTTCGCCTTGATTATCCCCTCATTCCTCACACCTTTGTTCCTCTTAGGGGTAAGAGAGTCTTTAAGACTCAAGGGAAACGCCTTCGTTCTCCTTCACCTTCATCCTCATCTTCATCAATGAGTGAAGACGATGGTCTTCCAAACTCTAAGTTAGCCCCTCTTGATTACCTTGAAAAAATTCCCACCATCAATAATGAGTCAGAAGAATTCAAGCAAAAGAAAGGAATGTGGAAGTGCATTGGAAGATACATTGGAAAGATGAAGAAGAAGTTGGATCGCTTGTGAGAGTTATGCTTAAGGAGCGTTTGGCAATATTAAGTTTTAGAACTTTGTAGACATTAAAACTATGTGATCTATGTTATTTTGAACTTCTATGCTTTATTATTATTGTTGGACAATGTATTGGTTTAACTATGTATGTAGGACGACGACATTTGAAATGTTGTCAAATTTTCAAATTTGCAAAAATTTCACTAAGTATAGGAGCCTCCGATCAAAGACTATCGGTAAGAGTGTTTCTACATTAATTTTTGCATTTCCTAATCAGATATAGCTTAAATTTTATGTTTTAAGAATTTTCGGAAAAATTGGATTTCGCCTCGACCCCCGTAAAACTGTTCTGTCGACTATCAGACACCTAGCGGAACTGACGGAACCAAAAATAGGGTTCCGCCAGTGCAAATTTTTGGGTAAACCCAGTTTGGCCCAATGGATCAGACGGAACCCAAAGTAGGGTTCCGCCTGTGTAAATGTTTGGTTCCGCCAGTCACCTGCAGAAAATTTTTTGTTTTTCTAAAATTTACACCTTCTTGAAAGACCAAATCATTTTCATTAGTAAGAAACATCTTCCCTAAATTCAAATAAACACATTAGGATCATTCTTACTCACTAGAACGATTAGGAAGCCTCTTCCCGCCAACATTCCATTTCAAACAATATCAACCCAAGGAACCTTTCTTCATAAAGCAAGGAACCCTCCGTAACGTTCCTTGAGATCCGTGGAACTTCTTAACCAAATCACTTCCAAGATCACATAGCATTTAGTGCATAAGTTAGTCTTTCACTCCATCCAACTCCATTGGATTGATTTCCAATGACTTGACAAGTTCTTGGAACTCTTCCAAATGATTAGAAACCTCCAAATTTGTATGGAACAACATCAAATCGAAACACTCCTTTCCATAACATGTTCTTCCTATAAATCAACCAACATTCATACTTCCAATTCACACCATTACCACCACTTCTCTTAATCTCATAAGCCTCTCTAACCAAACTCTTGAGATGACTAAATCCAACACTTCATCCGAATCATCAAGATCTATTAGGAAAACCGCTAGGATTAGTGTCAAACCATGTTGCTTCAACAAAACCATTCAACTAAGCTCATCATCATCAAGTGATTCCTCACTCAACATTTCGTCACCTATTCAAGATACAAACTTCCTCAACCTTGCTACTCCAACACCATCTCCAAAACCTTGCAATGCCAACATAATCACTACTCCGCCACCAACTAAAACACCGAGTGATTCAACACCATCTTCGGCACCAACCCAACCATCAAAAACTCCATCACCTCAATCACCAACATTAACACCAATGGAACTTTTACAAACACCACCAACATCACCACATCCATTTTTGGAAACTTTAGAAGACCTACCACCTAGATCATCAAACCCACCACCAGTGCCTCTTTTTGAAACCATTGCTCAAATGGAAACCCAACAACAACCAAGCCTTCAACCAAGTCATTTTTTAGATCAAGAACCACATCAACCATCATTGGTAGAGCGTTTGGCTTACCGATATGCTAGACCCTCAATTTTTCCACAAGATCAAGTTCATGTACAACCACAACCATTATTGTTCACAAAGACATTCATGGTCCTCTTTACGGAGAAGCAAGCTTCCACTATCATGATCAACAACAAGAACTCAACACTCGTTTGAACCATTTACATGCTTTCAAACACATGGTTGACCCTCATCTCAGCCATGTCATGGATTTCCAAACAACTCTATACTCATCCATTGTAGGAAATCAAAACACCTCTCAACCATCCACATTTGCTCCATCAACCACCAATAATCCACCAACAACCAATGAAATTCCTCTTCCACCGAATTTTCCCCGCCATGATTGCGAATTGTGAGAGAACCGCTCACATAAGTGAACGATGTCAAACGGACATCCGTGAGCTAACATATGAAATGAGATTTATCCTAAACCACATTTTGGAGCGTCTAAATGCCATCTCTCATCCACCACAACACCCTTAGACCATGCCTTAAGAGGATGTTTCTTATTAAGGATTATGATAATCTTTTTATGGATGTAGTAATGTCCTTTGTTTCTAAGTTATTTTCAATTTTTTGTCTTTCCTCAACAGTAGAAGTTTTATTTCTTGTCTTTAATTTGACCTTTGTCAAAATTAAATTTTACTAGAAATAAAAATCAATTCTACTATATTGGGCATATTATGGATTGACTTTTAGGAGTATAATGTGAGTTCTAATTTGCTCATGACTTGTTCTATACTTGTTTCTTGTGGCAACTAACTCTATTTTGTAGGTTCAAAATCCATGAATCCTCACTTGGCACTCCATTTAGGGGGAGTATTGTCCAAGGGGGAGCACTTACATAATTCCGCTTCGCATCTCTTCTTTTTGTTTCGACAAAAAGGGGGAGAAAATATATTTAAACTTATAAAACTTATAATGATTTACATCAATTAAGTAAAACAAGTTTAAATACAAACTTTTAAAGACTCAACACTAGAATTAGTGATTTACCTAAAANTTTGTAGGTTCAAAATCCATGAATCCTCACTTGGCACTCCATTTAGGGGGAGTATTGTCCAAGGGGGAGCACTTACATAATTCCGCTTCGCATCTCTTCTTTTTGTTTCGACAAAAAGGGGGAGAAAATATATTTAAACTTATAAAACTTATAATGATTTACATCAATTAAGTAAAACAAGTTTAAATACAAACTTTTAAAGACTCAACACTAGAATTAGTGATTTACCTAAAAATAAAGTTTATGTTTTGTCATCAACAAAAAGGGGGATATTGTTAATACAAATATCACCTAAAAACGTTATTTATATTTTATGATCTTTGCTAAGTTTTGTTAACGACAAAGTGTAAACTTTAGTTTTTAGTAAAACATGATTATAGTTTAAGTCTTGCTTAAACTAGACTTTATCTCATTTGCTACACTTACATATTAAACATAACATTGTTGTATTTCTAAATATAGAATATATAACATGACATCATGGTATGCATCATGAGCATTTATGGAAAGCTTACTAAATTTAGTATTTGACTTTCCATAAGATCTCTTACACATTTAGAAGATTTCTTACTCTATCTATTGTGTGTTGACTTGAACAAACATGATTTGACATTGCTTGATATGGAAAGATTTCTTGTAGTCTTTGACTGTCAGACCTGGCGGAACCCTTGATTTGGTTCCGCCGGATCCGCCAGTCTGCTGGTTTTGTTGGCTATAAATAGCAAGCCACTTGCAAGAAATAACCCATCACTTTTAGTTATATTTTGCATATAAACTTTCATTTATCTCATCTAACTCAGTAGCTACTCACTTGTGTGATTCTCTTATGTAGAAAGGAAGTTCACAAGTTCATCCGAGAAGTTACAAGTTTCAACTCAACGTTGCAAGACTTGTTAGACTTCCATTGTGTAAACTCATATAGTTTATACTTCATTTGTATTTTGTTAAGAAGTGATCGGTTAGTATTTTAGTCCTCAAAATACATTAAGTGATAGGAGTGGTTGTACCTTTGTAAAAGAACTCGACATCTAGCTTAGTGTCAGAAATAGTGAATAGGCGACGTTAGGGTGGTTCTACCTTGAACTAGGACCCGATATTTAGCTTTGTATCGGATAAAGTGTAAGCGAGGATTGTAAGGGTTTCTCCACCGGTGAAAGGAGCTTGTTGACTAGTGCTTGAAACTCTCGAGTTGGAAACTCGGGGCGTGGAGTAGGGCAAGAAAAAAGAGTCCTTGTAGCCGAACCACGATAAACAATCGTGTTGTGGTTTGATCGTTTCTCTCTTTATACTTGCACATTAATTAGTGTTAATTAGTTAGAATTGTTGGTTACACGTAAAGTTTTTCAACGATTAACAAGTTAAAAATAAGCAGTAAACTATTCAACCCCCCTTCTAGTTTTCCACAACACTTTTGGCCACTGTTTCCTTAATTATATGTGACTAACTCCCAAAAAACAACACCTGTTGTGTGACTAAATCATCACAAACGTCACATTTATTAAATATTCATGTGGCAACAGGACGGAAAATAGTCACACAAAATACACATTTAATAGAATAAATCATCTCAAATATCACATATATTATATATTTGTATGGCCAAAGGACGAACAATAGTTACTCTCAAAAAACATTCGTGTGACTATAAAGTGTTTACGGTCACTGATTATGACTATTCCAACAAAACTTGTGCCTAATTTGTCACACATATTCGGGGTTTTGGTCACTCTTTTTAGATGGAAAGGACACGAACTCAACAATGTGACCATATGCCACCTATGGTGGCGGGACCTTTGGTGACACACAACGAAAAAAATATGTGTGACTATATGCATATCGTCACACATTTTTGGCGTGACCAATACAACTTTTTGTACCAGTGATGTAATTAACCAAGATAATTGACTTGCCACCAGTAAAATATCCCTTATACAACAAACCGTGTTTTACACCTAACGTTACAACCCTTTAAAATACCTCTTTGATAGTTTATCCTAGGTGCTTAGCCAAAGTGGTGGAGGTTTTGATCCTTTCCCAAGCCTATGGTAATCTATTTGCTACGACAGGTAGTGAGTGATATTTTTCCATTTCCATTTGTGATATATAAACTTATAACACCTTAGAGATGAGAGTATCCAAACACTTAATGTGAAGTGCTAATGTATAATTTCCGTGCTTGTTTTGACTAAGGTAGAACGATCATTTGTTGTAATTAGTTTTATATTAATGTTAAATGACCCCTAACTTGTATTTTGATTGGTGGAAAAGCTCATTTGCTTGATGACAAGCAAATCGCAAGTGTAGGGATATTTGATAAGGATTTATTTCATACGCTTTTAGGGGGTCATTTAAGCCCTAAATCGTAAATATATGGTCAAATATTACCTCAAATCATTTCTTTTCTCATTTTAGGTACTTGGGACGTGAATTCTGGAAAATGGAGCATTTTGGACATTTTTGGAGTCAAAAGTGAAGGAAACGACAAAATCAAGAAACAAGGCTGGAAAATACACCTGACGATGTCACACCTTAAAAGCTGACGCCGTCACTTGAAGATTCAAGAGGTGGAAAATACTGCAAGTGACGCTCCAGAAAATCTTTGGTGAAATTATACGTGACGGCGTTACGTGTAAATGGAAGTAGGACGTCTAGTATTAAATTTACAAGAGACGGCCCAGAAGTATTTTTGAGTGACAACGTCAAGAAGCTGGAGTGGGCATCACGAAACCCTAATGACAGCAAGATGACGGCGTCAGGACTCATAACCTAACGCTGTCACCTTTGTAACTCTATATATACTTTTGGATTTTTCATTCATTAAGTGTGCAACTTTGGAGATAAACCCTAGTCCGACTTTTCCAGCTTTTTTAGGGCTTCAAACCCTCTTTTCTTCCATATTCAATTGAATATAAGTTCTTCTTTTAATCATTCAATATGTCTATGTGTTGTTTGATTAATTGTTTATCTTTTCTTTACATTAACATGCTAGCTTAGATTACTTAGTGTTGCTTAGATCTAATGAAACCTAGTTATTGATTGTTGGTTTGTTGTTTATTGTTTGGTTGATTGACTCGCGTTAGGCTTAAGAAACTAGCTAATCTCCTATACGGTAACAAGCTTGAACGTCTTAAGAAACGTAATCGGATGTGTACTATGGTTTTATTGTTGTATTTAATGCATGAGTAGATGTTCAGATTCTATGATGGGATACTAAACGTGTCTTCATAAGAGGAAATAGATATTCATAAGGTTGGGGAAGGACGTACATGCCCCAACGAATGGTATTAAGGAATACGATCCTTCAACTAAACAATTGTCTCCTATAAGAAGTTTACCCATTTACTTTTCTTGTTATTTATTTTATTGTTTTTAGTTTAATTATTAGTTTTGGGTTAGTTGACTAGCAACTAATTCCGCCCACTCTTCCAATACATGAGATTTTTACTTTTTTTCATAAAATATAAAAATACAAAAAGACTCATCTCTCACCTTTAGACCTAGTTGACCTACACTTCAATCCTAACGACATTATTCCCCTAGAGAACGATCAATCCCCCGGACATACCTATACTACACTACAACGATCAAGTACACTGCCTGGAGGATTGCAAAATCTCTCAAGATCCCTTGAGAGGTAAAACCTTTTGTGAGGCCTTAATCCTCGCTTTAGTAGATTACCTGTCTTTCCAACTCTTAGCTTAAATTGGTCTTTACTTTAAAAAAATAAAAAACAGTCATACTTAATGGGGTGTTTGGCACAAGCATTTTTCATAAGTTTTGGTCATTTTTGGTATTAAGGACAGCTTGATCTAGATGTATTTGAGTCTTATAAGTAGATTTAAAGTCATTTCAAGTGTATTAACAAAGTTCCATATCATTTTAAGTAGTTTTCAAAATCTCATGATCAAAACTGTTTTATACAAGCATAATCTGATTCAATAAACTTAAGGTGTTTTAGTGGTAAAATTTTGGTCTAAAACAGTCTTTTATAGTTGTTTAGGTGTTTTGGGTAAAGTTTCTTAGTCCTTTAGTCATCTAAGGTCGGTGTCAAAAAGTTAAAAAAGAAAAAAAAATTAAAAATAAAATAAAAAATAAAATAAAATAAAAAGAGTTTTCTGAGCCAGTCTGTCCTCAGTTCATTTTAGAGCTTATTTTTATTCAAAAAAAATAATAATAAATAAAAATTGGTTTAATAAGTCCTTTGGTTGTTATTGTTGATCTGTTTTAACTTTTTAGGTTTTAGTTCATTCCTTTGTTAGCTTAACTAGTAGTCCAAAAAGCCCTGATCAAGCTGTTTTTCAAGTTTGCAGACCATAAATGCTTTATAGAAATGCTTATTATTAAGGGTAAAATAAGTCCAAAAGTTCTCAAATCAGTTTTTTTAAGTTCTTTGGTAGCTTTACTTAATCTGTTTTCAAGTTTAAAGGATTGGCTTATCAGTTTAGTAGCTTTAATCTTAGCTTAAAAAGGCCTCCTCAGGCAGTTTTCTGTAAGCATTTTTTTTTAAAAAAAAAAGTATCCTAACATGCCTGTTCATCAGCATGTTAATAAGCTCATAATAAGCTTAAAAATCTCTGAATTAGTTTACATGATCTTTTGTTGCTTGGTTATGCCTTTTTCACACTTTCATGCATTAGCTTTTAGTTTTATAGCTTGTTCATTAGCTTGAAGTTACCACTTGAGGGTTGTTTGGTTAACAGCTTTAGCCTTAGCTTATTTTTTATTTTTAAATTTCTAGCTTATTAGGTCTGCTAAATTAGGAATCATTTACTTATTAAGTTTGCATTAGGTCTACAGTAGCATAGATAGCCTTTAGCTTGCAGGTTTTAGCTTAATCATTTTTAACTTTTTGCTTTCTAAACTTTTACTCAAACTGTTTTACTTTTTAGCTTTTTAAACAGCTTAATTCAAGTTTACAAAAAAGTTGCTTTTATAAAAATCTCTTATTTTTAACTTCTAAATAAGTTTCAAAAAGAAAAATAAAATAAATAAAATAATTTTTGCAAAAAGAGTGCCCAAGGTTCGAACCGTGGACCTCCTGCACGCAAAGCCTCACAACTCCACATACTTAACCATCTGCGCCCTAGGGACTTACGATTACATCTTGCGTTATTTATATTTAACAACGATTTTCACTTTTAGCTTATTAGCGTTGTTTTGCTTAAAACTGCTTATTCGATTAAGCTGTGACACCTTTCTTATTTTTCCTAGGATTAAGTTAAGCTAAAGTATTTTCCATTAAAATTTCAGATTTTTCTCATTAGTTTTAGTATTTTTAATCATTTAATTAGTTAAAATTAGTTTTTAATTCATAAAAAATAAAATAAACAGAAAAATACCAATCTTTTTTCTAAAATTATTTTTGGTCAATTAGGACTTAAAAAAATAGAATTGCATTTTTAGGACTTAAATTTAAGTAGTTTTCTTTTTAAGGCTCGTTAATTCTCGTAAAGTATGCATTTTTAATTTAGATTGCGTTTTAGGTTATTTGTGCTTTACGTGCTTATTTTATATGCTTATTATTTGCATTTTGGTTTATGTTTTATAATTTTAGTCATAAAAGCCAAATATCTTTCACTATTCAAAATTACCCAATCACGAACAGAACACGAAATCTCATTCACACTTCGTTTGGACTTTTAACAACCCGAGAATATTTATTTTTTCTGGAAATATTGTGTTCTGACTTTCTCTGACTTTTTGGTTGATTCTCTTTTGGTTAAAAAGTGAATTGGCTAATTTGTCGTGTTTTTCATAATATAATATTACATGTATACTTTGAGACGAATCATAGGGCCCACTATACGCCGACCACCCTAGGAATGTGTCGGAGACTTGGTTTTTTGACTTGTTTAAAAATATAGAGATATTATTAGGTAATATCAAATCTTTTTAAACTTGGTAATTATCTTTTTTATTTTTTTAGAGATTATCTTAAATTTAAATATGCTATTTATCTTCTAGAAATTCCACAAAACCCTAATCCCCCTCCCTTTGGTGTTCAGCTGTCCCAAGAAAACCACTAAACACACTCGTGTGTTTGGTTCAAGCCTTTCGATTGTATCTCTAAATATGCTATTTATCTTAAATTTAAATATGATATTTATCTTCTATTGCTGCTTAGATCAACTGCTAGCATGATGTTGCAATCTCCTGAGAGCTATGTCGATATAAATAATGCCTAAAACCATTATTAATATTTTTCGATATCTCTACGTTTTGATATTCACAAAATGTAAAATCATTAAACGCAAGATTATTACGTAAACAAGTATTTAGTTGTAAATATTCATTTTAACAATTTAATCACTTAAGGTATGAATAAACAAAATGTCTAATGCATTTTATGATCAAATGAACATTTACTTAATCTCTAGATTTTTTATAAAATGTTATAAACATTTAGTATCTTTTACAAAATCATTTTTGTTAAATAAATAAATATGTTTAATCCATAATAAATATATGAATTCAAATTTTCAACCAAAAATTGCAAAAATATTCCAGAAAAACCTTCCCCAGAAAAAGACAAATCTGAGAGCCGTTACAGGGGGCGGCCCCCTTAAATAATAGGTCGGTCCCCTTAAACTTTAAGGGGACCGGCCACTATTTAAGGGGACCAGACCCGCTCCTTAAGCCCTCAGATTTGCCTATAAATACTGGACTATTTCTGGACTTTTTCCTCACCTTTTGCACCCCAAACTTACTGTTTTAATTCATCCTACATATCTTTCTAAATTCTTTGATCATATAATCATAAGATTTTGTTTCCAAGTGATCCAAGCTTAAAGCATTCAAGTGTAAGAGAAGAATACTTCCATCCATCAAGAGAAGAAGTATTGCAACTTAGTGTAATCCTACTATCTAAGTTGTTAGTGTGTTATATGTTGTAGGTTATTCATTCTTTTGTGTAAAGGTGTGTATATTAGTTAGATAGGTTTGAACATAAGTAGTTAGATTAGCTTAGTGTGTAAGAAGTGGAGTAAAGGTGTGAAGAAGTAGAGGAGTGAAGAAGTAAAGGAGTGAAGATAGGAGTGAAGAAGTAAAGGAGTGAAGAAGTAGTATTAAGAAGTGAAGAAGTAGTGTATAGTTGTGAACTAGTCGTAGTGTGAAGTAGTAGTGTTATATAGTTGTCAAGGTGTGTAGTAGTGGTATTGTAAAGTGTAGTTGTGAAGAAGTAGTAGTCGTGAAGAAGTAGTGTGGAAGTCGTAAGAAATGATACGCCTGATTCAACCACTTAACCAAAGAATGGTCAATGTAGTCAAACCTAGTGTACGTGATCCGTGAGCACAGTGTTTTTCCGGGTCTTTATATTCCAGCGAGGTGTGAAATTGTATTTTGAAAACGTTTCGTGATCGAGTGAATTTGAATGGTTTAACGATATTAAGGGTTGGGTGATTACACTAAGCAAATATGATTGAAAACAACTTAAACAAGCAATATTAACAATTACGCGAAACCAAATAATCCTAAAACGTATTTAAACTTAAAAACGCTCGTTTATATTAAAAATAACGTAAACGCGCAAAATAAAAAGTGAAATATGAGCAATACTAATCCTACGGGTATAAAAACAACTTTTCTACGAACCTAATGACAAAAGAAAATTTAAAAAAAAAAGAAAATTATTTTTTGACTTTTTATTTATTTATTATTAATTAATTACTATTTAAACTAATTAAAATGATTAAAAATACTAAACTAATTTGGAAAATTATGAAAATTTTTCTAAAATTACTTTATAATAGCAGAATACTAGGAAAAATATGAAAATGCTATTTGGCTTATTAATAAGCAGATAATTAAGCTAAATAAGAAAATAAGCTTAAATGTCAAATACTACTATAAAATAAAAGGGGAAAACTATAACATGAAAACTCCCTAGGGGAGATGGTGCTTGGCTTTGGTTTGGTGTTGCTTGGCTAACCAAGAGGTCACAGGTTCGAATCCCACAACCTCCTTTTTTCCGTTTTATTTATTTTTTAGTTTTTCTTTTTGCAAAACTTATCAACAACTAAAAAGGAACAACTTTTATGAAACAAACTTGTATAAAAAGCCACAATAAGCTCTGAGGGAGCTTATTATGCCAACAGTTAACAAAAATGGGCTTAAAGTGTATTTTTGGTTCTTGAAAAGCTATGAAATAAGCTATAAGCTAGAACTTAAGGTGAAATAAGCTAAAACCAACTGAGGTAGGTACAAATAAGCTTAAACAAATAGATAAACTCACTGAAAGAAGCTAATAATCATAATAAGCCAAATCACTTAAACAAACAGTCCCCAAATGGCTACTTTGCAGGCCTAATTGAGTTTATCAAATAAGCTCAAGGGTCCAAAAGAAGCTTTGAAGTAACAAGCCAGTACTACTGGCTTCTCAAAAAGCCAAAAGCCAAAGGCTAAGCTTCTCTATTGAAGTAGCTAGGAGCTTATGAAAATTGGCTAGTGAGACAGTGGCCTTGGTGCAGGGGAGGTTTTTTGCAAATCAGGCCAAAACAAGCCCCAAATAAGCTATTAAATAAAAATCTAAAAATTATAAAAAAATATGGAATAACATGTTTACCTACTAAATATTAACTTCCCAAAGTTTCAGAAACATTGGCTTAAAAATGAGAACATGAAAAATCAAAGCAAAAATGGATTTTGAAAACCTTATGCAATTTTTGACTTTTTGAGATTATGCAATACTTTGAATTTTTTGAGATTTGATCTATCCTATATGACTGAAAATGATATTATAAGTTGAAATGAGACTAAATTAAGTTAATGTAACTAGATATGAACCTATATATGTGATTTTGCAAACCTAAATTCTAGACAGTGAATGAAAATGGGAAATTATTTGTGATTTTGACTTTTTATTGAATGAGAACTGAATTTTATGGTTGATCTATTAGAGTACATTATCCCAAAATTTTGTAAGATTTGGTTGAAAATTGAAGAAATGAAAAATAAAAGAAAAATTTGCTGGTTTGGGACTTTTTGACTTTTTTCTTGTTTATGCATATGTTGACTTTTGTGAGTTTTGATTGGTTCCTAATGACTGAAAATGATGTAATAAGCTAATGTGAGACTGATTTGAGCTATTTTAACTCCTTATTGTTCTTTATGAATGATTATGAAACTTAAAACTTAACAGTGAGTGATAAAATTTAGATTGCACTTGATTTTGACTTTCACACAAATGACATATGGATTTTATAACTTGACTATCTAATATTATCCTAATGTGACCTGTAGAAACTAAATGCAACAACAAAAACAAGCTGTGAGTCCAAGAAATCAGCAAATCCAAACACCCCTTTATGAAGACTAATTTTTAGTTTTCAAAGGATTTGAATGTTTTAACCCATAATACTGATTCACAAGTACATTCAATGATGTTATAAGCCATTTGAACCACAAAAACACTAATCTTAACC